>CM035429.1:106038461-106188461 GCA_020310875.1 Ceratopteris richardii | reverse complement strand
GTATGTGTATGTGTATGTGTATGTGTATGTGTATGTGTATGTGTATGTGTATGTGTATGTGTATGTGTATGTGTATGTGTATGTGTATGTGTATGTGTATGTGTATGTGTATGTGTATGTGTATGTGTATGTGTATGCATATGTATATGTGTATGTGTATGTTTATGTGTGTATGTATATGTGTATGTGTATGTTTATGTGTATGTGTATGTGTATGTGTATGTGTATGTGTATGTGTATGTGTATGTGTATGTGTATGTGTATGTGTATGTGTATGTGTATGTGTATGTGTATGTGTATGTGTATGTGTATGTGTATGTGTATGTGTATGTGTATGTGTATGTGTATGTGTATGTGTATGTGTATGTGTATGTGTATGTGTATGTGTATGTGTATGTGTATGTGTATGTGTATGTGTATGTGTATGTGTATGTGTATGTGTATGTGTATGTGTATGTGTATGTGTATGTGTATGTGTATGTGTTGTGTATGTGTATGTGTATGTGCATGTGCATGTGTATGTGTATGTGTTATGTATGTGTGTGTATGTATGTGTGTGAATGTATGCATGTATATGTTTGTGTATGTATATATGTATGTATGCGTATGTATATGTGTGAGTGTGTGTATATGTATGTGATATATTTGTACATTAACTTGGTAATATGTTCAGTATTGTGATTTTGTTGGTGCAATTGCCAAGCCTACACACTTGGCTAGGCATGAGAAGACCTTATGTGGAATGATTTAAGTCCCATGAGAACCATTGCTATGGATTCTTTCTTTTACCATTTGTAAAAGTCAAATTGAGTTGAAGGAATATTTGTAAAGAGCCACAAAACTCGTGGAGTTAGATGGATAGAAAAGATACGAGTTTCTTAGAGAGAATATCTCCTAGATTAGTGGATCACTTTTTAGTGAGAGCCAAAATTGAATTCAAATTCAAATTTTGAATGAAGCATCTATAAAACATGAATGTAAAATCTCACGATTACATCACTCCAATTCCGAACCGTTATTTGATCATATTGTAAGAGAGTGAGCCTCATTTCATAGCTTACACTTCTCACCATCATTGGGCATTGATTATCATGCCAATGATCATGTACAGCACTGTCATATAATACAATAGATCATTGCTTACATCTATTGATCTCTCTAGCATTGTCACTCACAACATACATTTTGTATTGCTCATATCTCAGTCATTACTCCATCATTTTCAATGTTATATAGCTCATTGGAATCAGCTCTTAGTCTACTACATGATGAAAAACTTTGAAGACATTCCATTGAGTGGATTGGGAGAAAAGCCCATCGAAGTGATCATTGGTCATTCTCTCTAGAGGTCCTAAAAAATTGGGGGTAAAGCTACATTTGCTAAATTGATTGCTCTGTGCATAGTTAACCATTTTAAGTGATTACACTTGGAATCATTAGCTCTTTAAGCTAATTTGATATCTCCAAAAAGAATGTTTCTAATTCCTACTGTATTGGAAGCACTGAGCTTAACAAACAGCAAGTGTGTGAACCAAAATAAAAAGTTTTCATTAGAGTGTGAAGTGGGAAGTAGTCTGTTTTGAATTAATCATTACTTGCATCACTTCCAAAGTACATAGGCACTAATTGGTTGTCATTGGATAGCTAAGAGGGCGTATAACGCAAATCTGAAGTGAAAGAGGGTTGGTACAAAGCAAGGATAATCAGTACCAACTCATTTTCTGGAGTGTCCATCCATCTTTCCAAACAGTGGTATTAGAGCAAAGTTAAGGTAAAATGGGAGATGGTTTTCCTTCTTTCATTGATAATTGGACATGAATAACTACCAAGCATGGTCCTTGAGGATGAAGACATACTTGCAAGGAAGGAGTCTCTATGGATACATCTCAGGAGATGAGGAGATGCCCATTTTCAGAAGCAAAGGACAACCTACAAGAGAGGAGCATGAAAGAATCAATTCATGGTGTGCCAAAGATGCATTAGCAAGGTCATACTTACTTAACTCAATCTCTGATTTTCTTCTTCCACACATTAGGAACTGTAAGACATCCTAAGAGACTTGGGAAACATTGTCTTCATATTTTTCTTCCAACACAAGGGCTAGGAAGAACCAATTGTGGATTGAGTTTACCACTCAAAGAAAGCAACCCAAGCAAGGCATCTCAGAGTATGTGACCAAAGTTAAGGACGTGGCTCACCAATTGGCAAGCATAGAAGAAGAAACTGAAGAGGAGCAAATTGTTAGACAATTGATCAATGGCATTAAGGCAGATGACAAATGGGAGAGCTTCACAACTGCTATGGACTTGTACATGGACATGCAGATTCCAGATCTTACCACACTCATGGGGAAACTCTTTACCATGAAGCCAAGCTCAACAAGAATGGATATTCATCAAGAGGTAATAGCTCTTCTACCCTATACACAGATAAAGGCAAGTCTAAATAGAAAGGGAAAAGCAAGAAGATTGAGGATGAAGATACAACCTCTCAAGCCAACTATGCAAGGAGAGGTAGAAACGCAAGAGGTAGGGGCTGAGGAGGTAAGCAAGTCGGGGGAGACCTTTCAACTCTTCCCCATGTAATATTTGAGGCTCTTCAAATCACACTACATATGAGTGTTACAGGAACTTCAAGAATCAGAGAGGTAGAGGTTTTCAAAGAGGTGGATATACTCAATCAAGAGGGAGATTCAACCATCATCAAGGCTACAATAACAACTACAACAACAATTACAATAACAACTACCAAGGAGGCTACAAATCAAGGAAATAATACAACAATTATATAAAGGAACAAGAGGATTCTCTTCTAATTATGAATATGAATTCAAAGTAAGGTATGAATGATGACCATCTCTTCTACATTGACTTAGGATGCTCAAACCATGTGGCAAGCAATGTAGCTCTTCTCTCTGACCTTGAGAAACCTAAGGGAAAACATCAGGTACAAATAAATGATGACACCAAGCATTTAGTGATCAAGGAAGGAAATGTTAAAACCTCTGATGGGAATAGAAATCTGTTGAGCAGAATTCTATATGTACCTACAATTACCAAAAATTTGATGAGTGGTGGAAAAATTGTGAAAAGGGTTTGCAGGTCAAGTTCAACAAATATGGAGCATTTGTGGAGGATCCCCAACATGGATTCAAGAGAATTGCCAAAGGAGAAAAGACAGGTAGATTATTTACTTTTGAACTTGAAGATACAAGGAATATTGCACTTTATAGCTACAAAGATCAAACATTGTCAGAGCTTGAAATTTGGCATAAGAGATTAGGACATATTGGTGAGAGAAACTTAAAGCAAATTTGTAGAGATCAATGTGTGCTTGGGATACCCAATGTATCCAAGCAACACATGATCTATGAATGTGGTGCTTATCAGTTTGGAAAATCTCACAGGTTACCCTTCTCAAGGAAAGGCTACATGCATGAGGACTACTTAGAGCTTGTCCATACAGATGTATGGGGACCAAGTGAGGATCCCTCAATTTCTAGATCAAGGTATTATGTATCTTTCATTGATGACTTCAATAGGTAGACTATCTTATATTTTATGAAGCACAAAGATGAAGTATTCAGTTGCTTTAAGAAGTATCTTGCACTTGTTGAAAACCAAACAGGAAGAATCCTAAAGAGACTAAGGTGAGATGGAGGAGGTGAGTACTTCTCAAATGAGTTTGATGCATTCTTGCAGGATAGAGGAACCAAAAGAGAAATTACAAAAAGGTATACACCTGAGCAAAATGGGGTGGCAGAGAGGAGAAATAGATTAATTGTTGAAACAACTATGTCAATGCTAAATGAGAAAAAATTACCTAATTATTTGTGGGCAGAGAGTGTATCTAGTGCCACTTATCTAATTAACAGGTTGCCATCGAAATCTCTTGATGGGATGATCCCATATGAAGCATGGCATGGTAGAAGACCTTCACTTGATCATTGCAAGATCTTTGGATGTGTTGCTTATATGCATATCCCTTCTCAAATCAAAGTTAAGCTAGACCCTAAGGCAGAGAATTGCATCTTCATAGGGCATGACTTGAATCAGAAAGGATAGAGGTTTTACAATCCTTCCAACAAAGGATTTATGGTCAGTAGAGATGTTGTCTTTGATGAGAATGATTCTTGGTTTGAAAGTGAATGCAGGAAGGTAAAATTGCCTTAAGACTTGGAAGAGGAATTTCCAAGCCTCACCAAGGAGGAGCCAAACTAGATTGAAGACATCAACTCAGATGATGAGGACATCATCAACCTAGAAGAATTCAAGGCATGGAAGTCCAAGGGCAAAGTCAAGATGAAGAAGTTGGAGGATATACCTGAATCATCCAACCAAGCAATCAGAAGATCACAAAGGGAGAGCAATAAGCCAATCAGATATGGGTATGACACATCTTTAATTACTAAGCATTCTATTTATCTTGCAAAAGATTTGTTACTTGAAGAGCCATCATCAGTGAAGAGGCAAAGACCAGGACATAATGGAAGGAAGCTATGGGTGAAGAAATTGAAGCACTCAAGGAGAATGATACTTGGGAGCTAGTGCCAAACAAGGAGTCTATGAAGATAATTGGTTCTAGATGGATCTATAAGATCAAGAGAAATTCTGATGGATCAATAAGCAGGTACAAAGCTAGACTTGTGGCTAAGGGTTTTGCACAAACCCAAGGAGTTGATTATGAAGAAACCTTCTCACCTGTGGCCAAAATGCCAACCATCAGGGTATTGGTAAGTGTGGCTGCATCAAAGAATTGGAACATGTACCAATTGGATGTAAAAAATGCATTTCTAAATGGCTAGATTTCAGAGGAGGTGTACATGTCTCAACCCCCTGGTTATGAGGACCCAAGAAAGGTAACATATGTGTGTAAACTGAACAAATCTCTTTATGGATTAAAGCAGGCACCTAGGGCATGGAACCATAGGTTGACTACATACATTCAGGATCAAGGATTCATCATGAGTAAAGCAAATACTTCTCTGTTTGTTAAGAGAAGTAATTCAGAGGTGATATATCTATGTGTGTATGTTGATGATATCATACTTATAGGTAATGATGGTAATGGGATCAAGAAGATAAAAAGTCAAATGATGCAAGAGTTCAAAATCGGTGATCTTGGATCACTAAAGTGTTTTCTTGGACTTGAGTTAGTCTATACTAACTCTGGCATTTACACTACTCGAAGAAAGTATGTATAGGATATGTTGAAGAAATTTCAATTGCAGAATGCCAAGGTAGCAAGCACTCCTATGGAGGTGAACCAAAAATTAAGTGCTCATGAAGGTGATGTGCTTGAAAATATTGCAAGATACCAAAGCATAGTGGGAAGCCTAAACTATGCTACATTGACAAGGATTGATATTGCTTATGGAGTAAGTGTTTTAAGTCAATTTATGCACAAACCTAGAGTACCTCATTTGGAAGCTGCCAAGAGAATTTTAAAGTACCTTAAGGGCACTCAAAACCAAGGTTTATACTTTCCTTATACTTCAGATTTGGATATCAAGATATACTCAGATGCAGATTGGGCAGGTTGCAAAGATGATAGAAAGAGTACCTCAGGTTATCTATCTTTTGCAGGTGACAAGCCTATATCATGGTCTTCCAAGAAGCAACCTACTGTTGCTTTGTCTTCAACAGAAGTAGAACATAGAGGATTGGCCAATGCCACTCAAGAGGCCATATGGATTAGATTGCTATTTGCAGATTTGGGATTGCATACTATACCTCCAATGATTGTTGGAGATAATACAAGTTCCTTACATCTTGCAGTAAATCCTATTTATCATGCTAGGACCAAGCACATAGAGGTCCACTATCATTATGTGAGAGAGAAACTATTGAGCAAGGAAATTCAGTTGGCATATGTATCAACAAATATGCAATGTGCAAACTTATTGACCCAAGCGCTTGATGGTACTAAACTTTGCAGGTTTAAAGCTATGATTGGATTGCAGGACATACAAGAAGATTGATGAAGAGGATCAAGCCAAGATGTTTGGCTTGAGGGGGAGCTGTTGGTACAATTGCCAAGCCTACACACTTGGTTAAGCCTACCTTATGTGGAATGATTGAAGTCTCATGAGAACCATTGCTATGGATTCTTTATCTTTTACCATTTGTAAAAGTCAAATTAAGTTGAATGAATATTTGTAAAGAGCCACAAAACTCGTGGAGTTAGATGGATAGAAAAGATACAAGTTTCTTAGAGAGAAAATCTCCTAGATTATTGGATCAGTTTTTAATGAGAGCCAACATTGAATTCAAATTCAAATTTTGAATGAAGCATCTATAAAAGATGAGCGTAAAATCTCACGGTTAGATCACTCCAATTCCGAGCCTTTAGTTGATCATATTGTAAGAGAGTGAGGCTCACTTCATAGCCTACACTTCTCACCATCATTGGGCATTGATTATCATGCCAATGATCATGTACAACATTGTCATATACAATAGATCATTGCTTACATCTGTTGATCCCTCTGTCATTGTCACTCAGAACAGTCATTTTGTATTGCTCATAGCTCAGTCATTACTCCATCATTTTTAATGTTCTATAGCTCATTGGAATCAGCTCTAACATGCTGCCAAACGTTGAAGACATTCCATTCAGTGGATTGGGAGAAACGATCGTCGAAGCTTATTGGTTGTCATTGGAAAGCTAAGAGGTCCTACAACTCAACTCTGAAGTGAAGGAGGCCTGGTACAAAGCAGGGATTAGCAGTACCAACTCATTTTCTGGAGTGTCCATCCATCTTTCTCGATAGCTTTGTGCCCCAAGCTTCTTCTTCTTTCTTGTGTTGTTTGCGTGCTTCCACAAACCTCAAACTCCAACACTAATTTCCTTTCTTTTCATCTTTTCTTGAGGAGCAACAAGCTCCTCGAAGTAAACTTTCTTTTCAATATCTTTCACCTTTTCCTCATCATCCTTACTTTGGCTCCTAGTCACTTTCCTTTTTGGCTCTGACTCATCTTGCATCTCATATCTTCTCTCTTATCCTCAACATTAGAAATATGCAAGTATATAGAAATTTTATCTATAGGGGACTTGCAAGAAGCGTTCTGCATTATCGCATCTCTGGCTCTCACGAGAGCTTCAATTGAGTAATTCTTTTGAGACTATGACCTATTTTCTTCTTCATTTCTTGCCTCTAGTGGCTCTAACTTGGTTGCTCATGTGCTAGCATTTGTGTTTGATATATTTTTGTATAGTTTCTTCATTCCTCACTTCCCCCAATTTATAGGTAGAGGAAGATGAGTCTTGAAGTCGCAAAGTTCCTTGTCTATATTTGTTACTAATTGTTGCTCTTCTACATGCTTTAGCTCCTCACGTGGATAAGAATAGAGTTCTTGGGCATCACACCAGATGCACCTTCTTCCCCTATTCCCTTCAAATCCTCCAATTCCTCGTCTATTATAAGGCCCAATATTTCTTTGATACATAGGCTGAACTGGTGGTATAGGGATCTGCTTAGCAATGGGCGCCACTAAAGGTGGAGCTTGGTACAGGGATCTCTTTGATGTATATTTGGCACAGGCATGGCATTTCTTTGTAACGGGTATTCATAAGTTGTGCTAGGTTGAGGAAGAATGGGTTCTTGAAATGCCATGGAGTACACCTTGTTATCAAGGTTGGCCATCTCTTTGGATGGAGATGCTTTATGTGTTCATGAAATCTCGATCCATAACAAACAGATTCGATGCCAGGCATCGACCTGGAGGGAAATCTGATGCCAAGCATTGAACTCTCTACATAAGTCGATGCCAAGCATCCACTTTGGGGTACAAGTCGATGCCTGGCATCGACTTTCACCCCAAAGCCGATTCTAGGCATCGACCTACTCTGAACCAGAAAATCAATGCCTTGCATCAAATTTGGCCTGAAACTTGATGCAAAGCATCGGCTTGGAGCCCAAAGTCGATGCCTGGCATCGAATTTAGGGTGCAAGTCGATGCCTGGCATCAACTTTGGGATACAAGGCGATGCAAGGCATCGACTTTGTGTGCAAGTCGATGCCAGGCATGGACTTTAGGGTGCAAGTCGATGCCAGGCATCGACTTTGTGTGCAAGTGGATGCCAGGCATCGACTTTAGGGTGCAAGTCGATGCCAGGCATCAACTTTAGGGTGCAAGTCGATGCCAGACATTGACTTTAGGGTGCAAGTCGATGCTTGGCATCGACTTTGTGTGTAATTGGATGCCTAACATTGACTTGCATCCTAAAGTCGATGTGTGGCATCACCTTACATCCTAAAGTCGATGCCTGGCTTCGACTTGCACCCAAAAGGCATTGACCCTTCAGCTTGAAAAGCATATTAATATAAAGAGCTAATGCTTTTGAGGCCATTTCAATGATGCTGAGGGAAGAGCTGAGAAGTCTGTGAAGAGGTTCAAAGTGACAGTGAGCTCAGTGGATCAGCAGCATGACAGAGGCATCGGTCACCAGAAAAAATCCAGGAAAAGCCTTGCATCCTTATCCTCTGAGAGGGCAAGCAACCCAGTTGACATGTCATCTGGTGGACAGAGAAGCATCAGAATAGCTGAGGATGATGCAACTATGAAGGAGAGGTGAAAGGAGACAGAGGTCATAAGGAAAGATCCTCCACTCAGGGACATGACAAACCTCGAGTGGTGCCTTCAGTATGTTGAAGAGAAGAATGTAGTCCTCCTTGTGTTTTTAGGGGCCTATGGAGAGGCAAGATCACAACAACACAGGCCTTTCAATATGGCCTTGTGTTCAAAGTGGACTATGAGGATGAGGATTCTGACAACCTCCTTTTCCTTGTAGAGACATCGAAGGGCTTATGACATGCAATCTGCAAGATGGATTTCTTGTGCCCGGAATGTTGTGTGCAAGAGAGGCTCGCAGAGATTTGCAGGGACTCAATGAACCTAATTAGAGACTTGATGCCATGGATCCAAGGCAACATTATGCCAACACAGCAGAAGAAGACAACCCCTGTAAAAGCAAAGGGTAAGCAATGAATGTAGAAGAAGCCATTGAAGAAAATGAAGAGAGTGGTTGATGAGGAGTCTTCGGAGTCAAGCTCTAGCTCTGAGGATACTATTGTTGCACCTGGTGGTGAGCTTGCATCAGGAATTCTGACTACTGAGCAGAACAAGATGAGGGAGGACATAGCTTGGAGAAAGCTTGTCAAGAAGGGGCAGCTGTTCCACCTACCAATAAATATCATCCATAGGCCACCACTTGATCCTGTCACAGGGAGGAGGCCCCTTGAGATAAGGGAGCCACATAATTTGCATGTGCAAAATCTTAAGAAGAAAATGAAGCTAAATCCTCATGCTATTGTTGTGCCATTCCTCGTCATGGTGGATCCGAATGAGTGCAGCTCTGTGGAGGATTTCAACAAGGGCCTATTGGAAGATTACACATATTATGTTATTGGTGGTTCACACTCTGCAGAGGTCCGTAGACAGCTAGTGAAGGAGCACCCCACCACATTCTTTTTTAGGTATGAAGAGTGCATAATCTATGTTGGGATTACAACTGAGGAAGCCAAGCTTCGTGCTTGGGATCACAACAATGATAATGAATAGGCAGAAGATGTCCTCCATAGAGAGAATTCAATTCTTCCACCATGAATACGAAGATTGCGTAAAGAACGAGGTTGGTAGAATACATCCCAATCTGCGAAAGCAATGCCTTATTGAGGTTGGCATTGCACTGGATGAAAATAGGAAGTCTAATGCTCTGAGAAAGTACGATCCATGGTTTCAGCTTGCATTCAGAACATGTGAGATTTGGGTTCTGCAGGATAAGATATTCACAATGTGGGAGAAAAAGGAGGTCAAGGGCCAGAAGCAAAGGAAGTCGAGGCCAGACCCTCAGGTTGATTTGAGGGGAAAGGGAAGGAAAGTTGACCTTTCCATTGAAGAGGCTCCTGAGGACATGAAGCTGACACCATGGAGAGCCCTTCAAGGAATCAAGGATGATACTTTGATTATATCAACTTTATCAAGGGTAATCTCCAAGGAGTTAAGCCTAGAAGAGATGGTGAATGAGCTTAATAAGTATGTCTAACCTACTCTCCTTTTCATGTTTGTGATTGTAGTCATAAAGTATACATGAAGATTCAGGAGGTGATGATGAAGAGGTTGGGATGCTTCTCTTGGACAGAGGTCCAAGCAGAGTATCCAACCACCTCATCATAAAACACTTTATTCGAGTATTTTATTATGTTTCGTGATTGGGTAGGTTCTATTCTGAGAGAGACTGCCTGTTTTGTTGTTTGGGTCGATGCCTGGCATTGACCTATGCCACTAAGTCGATGCCAAGCATCGAGTTTTAGTACTAACTTGATGCCCGGCATCGACTTCTACTAGAGGTCGATGCCTGGCATCAACTTACTGTTGAAAGTCGATGCCTCTCATCGATTTATTGCTGAAACTCGATCCCTGGCATCGACTTAGTGTGGCATAAGTTGATGCCAAGCATCGACTTATGGGAGAGGTCGATGCCACACATCAACTTTCAGTAGAAAGTCGATGCTTGGCATTGACCCAGACAAGAAATCGATGTCAGGCATTGATTCCTCATGTTTCCACTTGTTTATCATAGAGCTCGTTTAATTTCCTTTCCACTTGCTTCTACAAAAACCAAAGAGAAGTAAGTCTATAGAGGAATTAGATGATTGTCCCCATGCATTCCTGGCTCACATTCAAAGGGCAAGGCATGAGAAATCTAGAATGAAAGCCAAGGAGATAGATTTTGATGATGAATCTGATATGAACTATTTCTTCAATCCCCTAGATCCACTTAGACCTGTATATTACAATGTATTCTGTGGTGATGTAAATAATATTTGTACTGTTGTGCCTAGAAAGCATTTCTCCCTTCTTATAGCAGACATATCCTGTGGATTTAGAATGTTGGGATCAGTGAATGATGAGGAGCCTTTCAAGCACCCTCAAATTTGGAAAATGGTCACTGATTTTGTGGATTTGACTATGTCTCCTCTTTGGAGGATAGTAATTTTCCATAGCAGAGACCAGTCTTTCTCTGTTTCAATTGCTTTGAAGTTGAGATGGCATGCTGTGGAGTGCCTCACATGGTAAGTGATCTTCTTTCTATCTCCCTGGCTTAAATGATGCTCTCTCACTTATAGTTCTCGTTGGTAGGCTGAAGACAAATGTGAATCATACTCCTTTGCATAGATTTGTGAGCTCCACCGAATGCATTATAGTTGGCTATTATGATGAAGTAAGCAAAAGAAGAGTCAAAGAGAATTGCAATGAGAATGGGATCTCCAATGTGCTCATGTTCCCAGCAGTTACCAAGAAACTTCGTCATGTAGCTGGGGACAGGACATTGGTTAACCCATATCAGAAGCCATAAAATCTTATAATGAGATTGACTCAATTGTTCTCCAATGATGATGACTGGATCCTAGACCTTTTTTCTGGCACATGTAAAATCAGTTGTAACATTTCTCATTAACCATGAATTGATCGGCCTCTAATTGGTTTTCTTCTATTTCAGGAACGACTCTCGCTTGCTCCTTAAAGATGTTCAGGCACTACATAGTTGTGGAGAAGGATGATGCTCAAGTGAGCTTCGTAAGAATGAGAATCAATGGGTTGAATGAATGCCCAAATGAGGACCAAGAGGTTGGAAGGAAGCACATTGTAGACACAGAGAGATTCCAACCTGCTTCAAGGGAGCCTGTTCCCCCACTTGCAGATGAACCGGGAGACATGACTGACCTTGAAGAGCCAACCTTGGAGCAAGAGAAGCAAGAGATGAGTTCTAGGGTTCCAAAGGATGCCATTATGCATGAGCCTGAGGAAACCTATGATCAGCTTCTATTGTAAAGGCTTATTATTCTTGTAAAACATACATGAATGTAAACATCATTTTAATAGAAATATAATGCCAAGTTCTGCTTCCATTTTGTGCAAAGCTATACTTATCTTGAGCATTTCTCTGATGAATGTGTGGATGTTGTTTAATATAATTTGGTTGATTATTGTCTTCTCTTGGGAATTCTTTTGTGATATTCATTTGATATTCTATGAATATGGCCAACATTCAATGAGGCTCTTAACTGTACAAAGCGATGATCTAAATTGCCTTATTACAAGATTGGACTTTTGCAACACATGTACTGTGAATTTCGAGTAGCTTTTAATCACCTATAATCTATGCTTTTTGAGGTTCTAGATGTAATGAAGGGGTTTCACCAATTATTATTTGTACCTTTAATTATGATCTCTTAGGTCGAAGGTCATGATGTGGGGTTCTTGATCATGTTAAACAATTAGTTTTCATGGCACCAAGCATTTTGACATATCTATCTCCGACTACTTGGGTTATAGGATCAAGCTTCTAGTCAATGTTTACAAGCAAGAACAAGTGATTCTTACTAGATATTGTGAAATGGACACTTTATTTCTTGATATCATGGTCTTTAGGTACAAATAAATGGAGAACATGTCTTTGTTCTCCTTTGTTGTGACTCAGTGTTTGATGATATTTTTAGACATGCATGGGTATATCCATTGAAAGCAAAGTCAGAAGTGTTTATATGCTTCAAACAGATTTTGATTTTGGTTGAAAATATGTCCGGATGTAAAATGGGCACCTTGCATTCTGATCGAGGGGGGGAATATACGTGTTCTTATTTTAATGCATTTCTGGTTGAACGTGGGATGAAACATCAATGTATAGTGCCGTATACACCTCAATACGATGGAGTTGCTAAAAGGAAGAATAGTTCACTCATGGAGATGGCAAGGTCTATGGTCAAGAGTCAAGCTTTACCACATAGTTTCTAGCTTGAGGTTATTATGTGTGCAACATATGTACTTAGCAAGTGTCCCACTAAATCAATGCCATCTATTACTCCATATGAGGCTTGGCATGGTCGTAAACAACTGTTGCTCATCTGTGTGATTTTGGTTATTTGGCATATGCATTAGTGCCTAAACACTAATGCAAGAAATTGGATTAAAAGTAAAGATATGTATTTTTGTTGGGTACAATTCTAAAGCCAAAGGCTATCATGTGTATCATCCATAGATTAAACGCATTTTAGTTATCCATGATGATTGTTTTTGTGGAAGATGCTATTGAGCCATTACTTTCATGTACTAAGAAGACATCGGTTAGCTCCAAAGATATGTATGACACTTTGCTGCCTCTTTTTATAGGCGGACAGTCTAGTGCTAGTCCAAATGAGGCAATATCTCAGTCTTTATATGTTTTATGTGATGATGAAGATCATTCCATTTTTTATGCAGATTTAAATGATGCACTTGTTGATGGGAGAATTGATATTGAGGTGGCAAAAACTATGCCAAAATAGTTGGTTCAGACTTTGCGTGATAGCAAATCAGATGCACCTCTGTCATATCGTAGTCTTTAGGCTCTTATAATCCTTCTTTTGCATCAAATTGCTATGCTATAACTGCCTCTAGTCTTTGTGATGAGAATGAGCCTATTTTTTTTATGAAGCATAAAATTTTGAAAACTGGATAGCTGCTATGCAATCACAATATGATACTATCATGAAAAATGATAGCTATTCTTTATGTGAGTTGCCTCCTGGCAAGAAGGCCATTGGCACTAAGTGGGTATACAAGCTGAAGTGTAAGCTTGATGGAATAGTTGACAGGTATAAGGCTAGGCTTGTTGCAAAGGTTTATGCTCAAGAAAGAGGCATTGATTTTGATAAGACCTTTGCTCCTACATGCTGAATGAATACTATTCATAGCATTTGTGCACTTGCAACTCATCATGGTTGGAATGTAGATCAGTTAGACATTAAAACCACCTTTCAGAATGGTGACTTGCATGAAGAAGTAAATGTTCTTCAGCCCCATGGGTTTGTGCAAAAAGGGCATGAAAACCAAGTGTGCAAGTTGAAAAAGGCATTGTATGGTTTGAAGCAAGCACCACGTGCTTGGTATGAAAAGATACATGCCTGCCTGATTGCACATGGTTTTGAGAACACTCCAACTAAGAGAAGCTTATACATTAAGTGTGCAAATGATGTGCTTTTGATCATTGTTGTCTATGTTGATGACATGTTGCTCACTGGTCCTATTGAGAAGCATATTTTTTATTTTAAGGCTTATTTGCATGCCTTATTTGTTGGAGTTAGATGTCTGTGGAAGCACGCGAACAACACAAGGAAGAAGAAGAAGCTTGGAGCACAACACACAAGAGTGAATGTATTACTAGAGAATGTACAAAGATAAGTAGCCCATTAGGGCAATAGGCGTATATACAAGCAGGGGGAAAAAAACCTCCTAAAGAGGGAAAAAAGTGCCCCGGCGATCCTAGAATGTTCACACACATCACTACCTAAATATATCAACAAATCCCCCTTGGGAGTGATGCAGTGAACAAGGAGCTGGCACTCATGTATAAGGAAGTGCCAAGCTATGTGGAAATCACTCCACGAAAGGAAGTAAGCCCAAAGCTTTGCGAAAAGCTTCAAACTTCTCCCTAGGCAGAGCCTTCGTGAAAAGGTCTGCAATGTTCTCCTGTGTGGGCACATATGCCAAGCTGATCTCCCCAGCACAGAACCTCTCCCTGACATAATGATAATGCACCTCAATGTCCTTAGTGCGAGCATGGAACACAGGGTTCCTCGCAACTGCCAATGCGCTCTGATTGTCAGTGAAGATGGTGTTGGCAGAGGACTGACCAACACCCAAATCAGCCATAAGGCATTTGAGCCACACACACTCAACAGTAGCTTTGAAAGCTGCCCTATACTCAGGCTCACAACTGGAAGTGGCCACAGTAGGCTGCTTCTTGCTCAACCAAGATATACATGACCTACCAAGCATGAAGCAAAAGCCACTAGTGGACACACGAGTGTCATAGCAACCAGCCCAGTCTGAGTCGGAAAGAGCATGCAAATCTGGCAGTAGTGATCCCCCCTTGGGATAAAACAACCCAAGTAGCCGAGTTCTCAAGTAGCAAAAGATGCGCTTAACCGCCTGCCAATGCTTGACACCTGGGCAATGCATAAACCTGCTCATCTGTGAGACATCAAATTGAATATCTGGCCTAGTAATGCATAAGTAAATCAGGCATCCAACAACCTGCTGATAGAGGACAGCATCAAATGCATCGCCAACATCATGAAGACTCAATCATAAACCTGTCTCCATAGGAGTGGCAATAGGCTTATAGTCTTCAAGGCCAAAACGCTGCAATAATGTGTCAATATATTTCGTTTGACACAAAGCCAATCCACCATCAACTTGCATAAATTGAATGCCCAAATAGTGATGCAAATGCCCCAAATCAGACATCTCAAATGAGGCATGCAAATCAGCCTTAAAATCAGCAATATGCTTCTCGATAGGACCAGTGAGCAGCATGTCATCAACATAGACAACAATGATCAGAAGCACATCATTAGCACGCTTAACATATAAGGTGCTCTCAGTTGGACTGTTCACAAAACCATGTGCAATCAGATAGGCATGTATCTTATCATACCAAGCACGTGGTGCTTGCTTTAAACCATATAATGCCTTCTTTAACCTGCACACCTGGTTTTCATGCCCTTTCTGCACAAAACCACGGGGCTGAAAAACATACACTTCTTCATGCAAGTCACCATTCAAAAATGCAATTTTAATGTCCAATTGATGTACATTCCAACCATGATGGGCTGCAAGTGCACAGATCCTCCAAGAGCTAGATAAAGTGGTTGACAATCAATGTACTATTTTCTTCATTTTTTTTTTGCATTCAACCCCATCAACATCCACCATGTGGGTGCAAAGGTCTCATCAAAATCAATGCCTCTTTCCTGTGCATAACCCTTTGCAACAAACCTAGCCTTATACCTGTCAACTATACCATCATGTTTACGCTTCAGCTTGTATACCCACTTAGTACCAATGGTTGCCAGGAGGCAAGCCACATAAAGACCAAGTACCATTCTTCATTATAGCATCATATTCAGATTGCATTACAGCCATCCAATTTTTTGAATTTTGTGCTTCATCAAAAGAACAAAGGTGCATCTAATTTGCTGTCACGCAAAGTCTGCACCAGCCATTTTGGCATAGTTTTTGCCTCCTCAATATCAGCTCTCTCATCAATAAGTGCATCATGTAAATCTGCATCACAAATGGGATGATCTGCATCATTACATGAAACCTTCAAAGGCTGAGAAGTTGCCTCATTAAGACCAGCAGTAGACTGTCCACCTGTAAAAAGAGGCATCAAAGTATCATACATGTCTTTGGAGCTAACAGATGTCTCCTTAGTACATGAAAGCAATGGCTGAATAGCATCTTCCACAAAAACAACATCACAGCTAACCAGAATGTGTTTAGTCTGTGGATGATACAGACGATAGCCTTTACTTTCAGAACCTGCACACATGATAGCCTCAAGCCAGAAACTATGTGGTAAAGCCTGACTCTTGACCATACACCTCGCCATCTCCATGATTGACCTATTCTTTTGTTCAACAACTCCATTCTGTTGAGGTGTATATGGCACTGTACACTGGTGTTTTATCCCACGTTCAGCCAGAAATGCATTAAAATTAGAAGACATATATTCCCCCCCTCGATCAGAACGGAGGGTGCCCATTTTACATCCTGACAGATTTTCAGCCAAAACCAAAAATTGTTTGAAGCACAAAAACACTTCGGACTTTTCCTTCAATGGATATACCCATGCATGCCTGGAAAAATCATCAATGAAAGTCACGAAGTAAAGATAGTTTCCAAAAGAAGGTGTCTGCATAGGACCATAGACATCACTATGTACAAGCTGCAATTTCTGTGTAGCCCGAACTAAACCATCTTTTGGAAAGGAGGAACGCTGCATTTTGCCCAAAATACAGCCTTCACATACATGTTTTCCAGGTGCCTCAAGCTTGGGCAAAGAAGACACCATATCAGATTTTTGCAGGCGTAGCAAACTAGGAAAATTCAGATGACCAAAGCGTGCATGCCAAAGCTTTGCATCTGACATAGCCTGAGAATCATGAACTGCACATGCCGAATCATTCACAGATCTTTCATAGTCTATGAGCTTATACAGCCCACGACATAAAATGCCAAAAGCAATAATAACATCGCCATTTGACAGATCATGAACTGTACATCTGTCATCAACAAATTTCACAACCAAGCCAATCTTGGCTAATGCAGAAACTGATAACAGATTCTTCTTGATCCCTAACACAAATAAAGCATCTGACAAGATGAAAGAACTACCATCAGCAGTAGTCAGAATGATCTTACCAACTCCCATAACAGGATAAGAGGAGTTGTTGGCGCATGTGACAGTATTCCCTGTAGGGGCAGGCTCGAGTGAAGAGAAGAAACTGCGCTGTGAGGTAATATGTTTGGTCGCCCCACTATCAAAGTACCAAACATCTGAGTCCACTATAGACATGCACTGCTCATGAGAAGATGGGTCAAAACTGCAAACAATAGTAAATGCCCATTCTTCTTCCTGCACAAGATTAGCAGACTCTATTTTTGGTGTAGAGGCTTCTACAACAACCATTCCAGCCTTCTTTTTTTTTGCCTCTTTTGTAGCCAATTTTGGACAGTTCTTTATGATATGATCATTCCCTTTACAGTACTTGCAAAACAATTTTTGCTTTTCTTATTTCTTCTCATCTTTATCCTGGTTCTTCGAATGTGCAGCATTTGCAGATTTTTGCTTACTAGTAGAAGAGCTCCATTTTCCTTTGCCCTTCTGGCTAGCGAGGAAAGCTTGATCTACAACACGCATAATGGACCTATTCTGCCTGGACTGATCTTCCTGTAACAGAACAGAGACTAACTCCTCAAATGACAAGGCATTTGGATTGCCTTTCATCATCAATCGAAGAGTAGAAGCAAAACTCTGATATGAATCAGGAAGACCATTCAGAACGGTCTGCACAAGTGAGCTATCTGGTATAACCTCATCAGCAGAAATCAACTGTTCCTTCAAGTCTTTGATCTTTGTTAGAAAAATTTCCATAGAATCACCTTCATTCATGTGCTCACTCTCCAACTGTTTTCGTAGGTAAGCAACATGAGCCTCATTCCTAGCCTGGTACAATGTGGTAAGTGTATCCCATGCATCCTTTGCTGTTCTGCAAGATAATGTGAGGAATAATAGCACGTTTGACAGAAAAAGCTATCAATGCATGTGCTTGAGCATCTCTACCATCCCAACGAATTTGCTCTGCAGTAGGTGCAACAGAAACATCAGCACGAACAGGAATCTGTAGAATATCATCTTTGACACCATCTCCATCAGCTTAAGCACCTATATTTGTAGTACCTGTAGTCCTTTTGCAACCAATACATGTATTTGTAGTACCTGTGGTCCTTTTGCAACCAATACATGTCACATCATATAAGCCCATAATGGGTAGTTGGTACCATCCAACTTATCCTCAATAGCCAACATACAGAATACATCAGTGCTTTCAGCCATGGCCGGTGACTAAAATACCTTGATGCAGAAAATTGATTGTATCTCAAAAAGTTGAATGGAACTGCCCAGACGAGTTCTGCTTAAACCTATAGCAGACTTCGAGACGCTTATACTGGCGAATTGAAACATGTATATACCTTTGGCACAAAAAGACAAAATAGCCTACACAAGCGCTATGATAGAGCGTTCGTGCGAATCTGAGACTACAACCGAAGGAGTGTCGACGACGCCCTAGATGAAGCGGCGACCTGCTCTGATACTAATTGTTGGAGTTAGACGTCTGCGGAAGCACACGAACAACACAAGGAAGAAGAAGAAGCTTGGAGCACAACACACAAGACTGAATGTATTACTAGAGAATGTACAAAGATAAGTAGCCCATTAGGGCAATAGGCGTATATACAAGCCGGGGGAAAAAACCTCCTAAAGAGGGAAAAAAGTGCCCGGGTGGTCCTAGAGTGTTCACACACATCACTACCTAAATATATAAACATTATTTGAGATGTTAAATTTGGGACACTTGCATCATTATTTGGGCATTTAGTTTATGCAAGCTGATGATGGAATAGCTTTGTGTCAAACATAATAGATTGACACATTATTGCAGTGTTTTGGCCTTGAAGACTCTAAACCTATTGCCACTCCTATGGAGACAGGTTTACGATTGAGTCTTCATGATGTTGGAGATGCATTTAATGATGTTCTCTATATTCAAGCTATTGGATGCTTCATTCAGTTTGTTGTCTCATAGATGAGCAGGTTTATGCATTGCCCAGGTGTCAAGTATTGGTAGGTGGTTAAGTGCATCTTTCGCTACTTGAGTGGTACCCGGCTACTTCAATTGTTTTATCCCAAGGGAGGATGTTTACTGCCAGATTTACATGATTTTTTTGACTCTAATTGGGCTGGTTGCTATGACACTTGTGTGTCCACGAGTGGCTTTTGCTTCATGCTTGGTAGCTCATGTATGTCTTGGTTGAGCGAGAAGCAGCCTACTTTGGCCACTTCTAGTTATGGGGCTGAGTATAGAGCAGCTTTCACAGTGACTGTTGAGTGTGTGTGGCTCAGACGCCTTATGGCTGATTTGGGTGTTGATAAGTCTTCTGCCACCACCATCTTCACTGATAGTCAGAGGGCATTGGTAGTTGTGAGGAACCATGTGTTCCATGCTTACACTAAGCATATTGAGGTACACTATCATTATGTCAGGGAGAGGTTCTCTACTAGAGAGATCAATTTGGCATATGTGCCCGCACATGAGAACATTGCAGATCTTTTCACAAAGGCTCTGCCGAAATTTGAAGCTTTTCGCAAAGCTTTGGGCTTACTTCCTTTTGTGGATTGATTCCACATAGTTTGGTACTTCCTTATGCATGAGTGCCAACTCCTTGTTCACCACATCACTCCAAGGGGGGGGGGGGGGGGATCTATTTATATATTTAGGTAGTGATGTGTGTGAACACACTAGGATCACCAGGGCACCTTTTTCCCTCTTTAGGAGGTTTTTTTCCCCCAGCTTGTATATACACCTATAAATGTAATGGGTCACTTTTTTTTGTACATTCTCTTGGTAATACATTTAGTATTGTGTGTTGTGCTCCAAGATTCTTCTTCTTCCTTGTGTTGTTTGCGTGGTTTTGCAAACCTCAAACTCCAAAATTCTCGATTACTGCTAGCTACATCCCATGAGTGCCTCTTTGCTTTTCATACCCTAGAGTTTCAACTCATGAGAACTCCACCAAATTCATTACACATATGTTGATAAAGAGAGGCATATTCCATGAGGTTGTGTGCGTAGAGGAAGAGAACATCTTCTTCTCTTCGGTATATTCTCAATAGAAGAGAAATGGAAAATTCTATTTATGAGCTATTCCAATGAGCACGAAGGTGCACCACTACAAGAGGATGAGGATTTAGAGCTCTCTTCAAAGGTAGAAAGTAAGTTAGAGTGAAGGGATTTCAAGCTACTCTAAGGAGCATCAAGAGGAGAAGAAGAATGAGGATTGGTGTATCCTTCAATCACAAGGGAAGAGATGGAAGGCAAATTATAAGAGGAATAAGCTGAAAGCTATAAAAGAAAATTGGAAATTCTAGAGTATGCCCATCCGAGAAAGTGCGAATCTTACAAGATGGCCTCCTTATTTCAAGGTATCATATCCAAATCATTTTATTTTTTGTTTATATGTGTTTTTTGGAGTTTTCACTAAAGGTTCATGGCTCAATTTTAAGAGAATATTTGCCAACATTATTTGGGAAGCCTCCAAAATGACATGTTTAGTCATTGTTTCTATTACCTGATGGTCTAGCAATCAGGTGTCCAATTATGATGATTTGTAGGTTGAAAACCTCATATTGAAAGGTCTTCAATAATATAAGTGTCATTGAAATCAAAGTTGATTTGATATTTTTTGTGTAGTAAAATAGGGTTTAGCTATCAAGTTTTGACAGTTTTGGAGATGGATTTAAAGGCTATGTCAATTACCTCCTAGCATGATAATACTTCCAAATAAGGCTTGGAGGTGTATTTACATATTTTAGATTTAAAGGCTTAGAAATTTCCTCACGTTGCATTTTAGATTAGTTTTTATTGCCCAAAACCATTGTAAAAGCATGAATTATATGTGCTTGTAGATTTGTATTGGGTTAACCCAAAGGGGAACCACCTGAATGTATTTATATAAGAGGAGGCAAGAAACACCTACATCAAGCATCTAATTATACTTTGAGATGAGGAAGCACATGATGCCTACCTCAAGCATAATATTTGGGTGAGTGTGTGTGTGTAAGAGGGGATGGACATGGGTGAGTGCACATGCACATGTGCAATTCACCAATGATTTCTTTATTGTCCACAAATGCACCATGAAGGTGTAGAATACTCACATATGTTAAAAGTATGTTACTTACATTAAGAAGAATAATTCCACTCTAACTCAAAAAGTTAGAAAAAGAGAATAAAAGTATACAAAACCATGAAGATAAGTATCTTATTAGGCCAATCATAAAGATAAACATCCTCAAAGTTTTGGACTTGTTCCAAAAAGTCTTAGAGTTAACCTTAAAGTAAATCTCTAAGGGTTTTGAGTAAACCATAAAACTTGGTAGTCATAAGTAATCATTCAAGTTAATTAGAGCCTACTTAAGGGTTAAAGTAGTTTGAAACTAGGTAAAACTCATTAAGATTAAATAAGAGTAAAGCATCAAGATAAGTTAATCACCACTAGCTCCCAAGTAACCCCTAAACCATGTAGTGGTACTTAATTCTTATAGAGGGTATAACCAAAAGCTATACCAATCATTAAATGGATTCTCAAGATTTCAAAAGATCTTGAATTGAAAATCATTAGTGGATGCGTAGATTCAAAAATTGAAACGTATTAGTAGCTGCTTATACTTGAGATGAGGGGAAGATCTCTAGAAAATCCTTGGGGTAAGACAATGAGCTTTGAAATCAAGAAAGAGATCTTAAGATGAATACTAAGTCTTTATCAGTATCACCTAATCAATAGGAAATAGTCATAATTTGATTAGGATTATCCAAGTAGTTGCGATCAAAACTACTACAGATTTTGCAAAAAGCTTTACTTCTTAAGTAAAAGATTCCTAGCATAATGATCAATTTCTAGTACAATGTTTTGAATTTAAGAAAGGAATTTTTTTGAGGAAGTGACTAGGTGATGGTATGAATGTGGGCTTGATGGTATGGAATATTAATTTTTGCACGATGATGTGGATGTGGGCTTGAGGGTCCGAAACATTAAGTTTTGCATCAATGTCAAAGTGGGCATGGTGATATGGGATGCCATACTTTACGTGATGGATGCCCAAGCTCAAGTTCAAGTTCAAAGATCAAGTTCAAGCCTTTGAGTGTCCTCAATTTGGACAATTGTCAAATTCATTTATAATTTCTTTTAGTCTAGACATGGAGCATAGTGGAAACATCTAAGTCATATGTTCTGATCAACTTTAATAAAACTTCATTTATCTTAAGCAAGCTCAAGTGAATTTCCAAATAGTTATCAAAGTCTTAATGTACACCATTTTGCTAGATCCATGCACAAGTGTTGAACATAAATGGACCAAGATAGCATTTGGTTAAGATACTTAGAATCCACCTATTTCACATGCTTGTGCTATGGATTCTTAGTCCGCACATAACAAAATAGTGCATAAGGCAAGGATGGTTTTAATCGACCCTTATAATTTGTTCCATACTTTGCACTAGACTGAGATTATCAAGTGCAAAGCTAGATAGTATTTTGAATGATTTTCCTAGGGATCAAATCATGCATGGATTCCCTCTTTTCATACCTAATCCAAGATAAGATCCCCTTTTGTTTTAAGATATGAGTCAAAGAGATGACAAACATGATCCTCAGTTAGACTGTTGAAGTGCTTCACAACTTTTACAAGTGGATTTTGAATTCAAATGAAGGTGGGATTAGTTGTTATAGAGGATCAATTCACTTTCCTACAATCTAGGAAAAGTGAAGATCTAATTAGATCTACCTTTAGGTGATTGATTGACTCATTGATTGCCAAGCTCAACCACCTCAAATTCATGAAATTTGAGCTCTTGTTTTCTCCTTTTGCATGTGTAAAGATTTAGGATTTTACAATGGTAAATGATCCATAAACAATCTTTTTAAAAAATACAATAAATGAGCATAAGTAAAAGAACTATCCAACGAATATTTTTTGACGTAATCCAAACAATAGCTTTTTGATGTAGATCAAATCCACCTCAAGCATAGTGTAAGCTTGATTGTCCAATAGCTCCCCCTCAAGCTAAAGTATGCTTGAGTCTTCATTCTCTAATAGGTTGAATACATGCCATTGCTTTAAATCTTCAAAGCTTTATTCCATCAATTTGTTACTTGCTTTTCAATTGTAACAAAAGAAATGTCAATCTCCTTTGCCATGAGCTTCTCCCTGATGAACTGGTCATTAGCATCTATGTGTTTGATTCTTGCATGGAAAATAGGGTTTGCTACTAGATGCATGGAACTTACATTATCTCCAACTATGTGAGGTTTGGAACTCACAAGTCCCAAATATGTATACAATGCTTTTAACCATATTGCCTCTTGAGTTGCTATGGTGAAATCTCTATAATTTTCTTCAGTCGATGATAAAGCAATTGTTGGCTGCTACTTGGAACTCCATGACACTAGCTTTGAACCTACAAATGTTAAGTAACCAGAGGTACTTCTTTTATGATCCTTAGCTCCCACCCAATCTGCATCCAAATAGATTTTGATATCTGAATCTGAAGATTAAGGATGGAATATACCTTCATTGATGTTAGCTTTGAGATACTTAATTACTCTCTTAGTTGCATCCATGTGTGGTCCTCTCAATGAGTGCATGAATTGGCTTAGCACTCCTACACTTTATGAGATGCTTGCCCTTGTATGAGTAGCATATATCAAGCTACCTACCAAGCTTTGGTACTCTTTAATTTCTTCAATTTTCTCACCTTCATAAACACTAAGTTTATGATTCATCTCCAAAGGTGTACTTGCAGGTTTAGTGTTCTCCATTTTGAAGTTAAGAAACAGACCCTGAATGTATCTCCTCCTAAGTTGCATTATTCATTATTCGACAATTCGTTTATTCGTGAATAATTATGGAATTTTTTGCCAAACTCTTATTATTCGATTGAATTATTCGGTGCCATGTCAACTTATTCGAGCATGACCAAATACTTTTTGCATGATAATTCGGCACTTTTTGATCGAAAGCGCTTTCGATCAAAAACTTTTTTGATAAAAAATGATTCAATCAAATACAATATTATAGAAGAACACACTTTGAATCATCTTCCATAAGATTTACTTTGTTTTTTACAAACTTACAATGTCGTCAAAGAACAAGGTATAAGCTCTTGTTAGAAATATTAAGTATTTTAGTATTAAGGCTAAAGAAAAATATATTCTTTTGTGTGTCAAAAACTATTGTGATTGTTTGACTCAACATTGATTCTTACTTCACAATAGTATATGTAGTATATGTATGTGTGTCTATGATGTTGAGTAAAATTGTATTGTGAATGTTTGAATTAATATTGATTCTTACTTCACAATAGTATGTGTATGTGTATGTATATGTGCATGTATTTCATATGATTATGAGTGAAAATCTAATGTGATTGTGTGTGCATGTGTATGTGTGTGTTTGATTGTGATAGGAAAACCAATGGATTTATTAGAAAAGGTTTTATCTTCTTTTTGATAATTCAAGGTTTGAGAAGGTGTTGATAAGTGAAATAGAACTTTATAGGTCTCTAGATGGCTTTGTCTTGTAGAATCATTAACACCTTCTCAGAACCTTGAATTGTAAAGGGATCAAACAAAGTTTCATTCGATCACATGTGTATGGGCATATGAGTGTATAATTCTGAATGAAAATCTATTGCGATTGTTTGACTCCACATTGATTCTTACTTCACAATAGTATGTGTAAGTGTACATGCATATGATTGAGAATTTAAAATCTATTGTGATTGTTTGACTCAACATTGATTCTTACTTCATGATAGTATGTGTGAGTGTATGTGCATATGATTGAGAATTCAAAATCTATTGTGATTGTCTGAGTCAACATTGATTCTTACTTCACAATAGTATGTGTAAATGCATGTGTGTGTGTGATTGAGAATTACACTATTGTGATTGTTTGAATCAACATTGATTTTTACTTCACAATAGTATGTGTAAATGTATGCGTGTATGATTGAGATTTAAAGTCTATTGTAATTGTTTGAATCAACATTGATTCTTATTTCACAATAGTATGTCTAATTGTATGTGGGCGTATGATTGAGAATTAAAGTTTATTGTAACTGATTGAGTCAACATTGATTCTTATTTCACAATAGTATGTGTAATTGTATGTGTGTGTATACAGTATGATTGAAAATTAAAATCTATTGTAAATGTTTGACTCAACATTGATTCTTACTTCACTATAATATGTGTAATTGTATGTGTGTGTGATGGAGAATTAAAATCTATTATGATTTTTTGACTCGACATTGATTCTTACTTCACAATAGTAAGCGTGTGTATGATTGAGAACTTTAATAGATAGAAAATGTAAATACATAAATTAATAGATTAAAAAACTTTAAGAGAGATTTAGAGTAGTTTATATATATTTTAAGATACATATTTAGTGAAATGTATATATTATTTGATATTGATTTATGTTGTATTTTTGTAGATATAAAGTCTTCATAAAGTAAGCACTATGGAAAAGGGCATTCATCAAGAGGGTAAAATAGTCTCCACAATACGATGAAAATGTTGTGGACATTGTTATGTAGGAAAATGCAACTCAAACAAAAGAGCATATTTTTAGTACAAGTAATAATGTGTCGGGATGCTCTAATCCAAACAGTGATATATGGGTACAGTTTGTAAGTTATGCAAATGAATGTAAATCTCAAGGTATCACATCAAAAAGATTCAAAAGCATGAGTAGTTCATAGCACTTTCAAAGTAGTTCAGGTGTAGAGCAAGAACGAGTAGATGCATCAATAACAACAGACGATCTTCATGATATTTCTACTCAAGTATCTCAAACTATTTTTGAGAATAATCAAGATACATGTACTCCATTTTCTCCACCTGCATAAAAAAAGAGTGGACCTAGTCAATGTAGTAAAAATGGTGGATCTAATAATGTGTCACCATGGTTTGTCTGTACTAAATCACAGATACAATACCTATAGCTTTTGAAAAGCAAGATTGTCTCGAGCATCATCTTAAATGGACTCAAGCATTTTTAGCATGTGGGATTCCTTTCAATGTTATTCATAATCCTATTTTCAAAGATGCACATTAGCATTGGATAATCCTATTTTCATAATCCTATTTTCAAAGATGTATGGATGTACAGTAGCATTGGATCAATGGAAAAATTGTCAAAAGAAGCCATTGATTAACGTCATGGTTATATGTCCAAAAGGAAGCATGATTTTGGAAGCTATAGATACTTCTCTTAAAGAGAAAAGTTTAGCTTTTCTTGTAAAGATATATGAACATGCCATATCACGTGTAGGTGTTCTAAAGAATGTGACTGCGATAGTGACTGATAATGCATCTAATCTTTGAAATGCTGGAATTGCAACTCAAAACAAGTATGAAGGCATTACTTGGGTTCCATGCACAACTCTTATTCTAAATCTATTATTGAAAGATATAGGTAGATTATCTTTCATTAAACAAAGTTTATTAGATGCAAATCATGGGATCAAATTTATCAGAGAGCATCAATTTTCATATTTGCTCTTTCATTCAAAATATCCCAATAAAGCACTTCGTATCTTTTGTGCTACACGATTTGCAACTGCCTATATCGTGCTCAATGGATTATTGGAAGTCAAGCCAGCTGTAGCTCAGTGATGAGTAGAACCTCCTTTAATGTCAATCCGGGAAGACGTGAGGATGGTATGAAGACCTTGAACAAGTGATGGCACAAGTGCATGAGTGAGAAGCACACTAACATGCACACACATACACACACACGCGCACACAAGGCAAGAACAAAGAGAGAGACAATGGAGTTCTTTAGATTACTCAAAAGTGCTCCTACAAGTTCAATTCTACAACAAGCTAGCCTCAAAAAGGAGCTCTCTAGCTCTTTTTATAGTTTTTAACTAGTTTTTGGCCTTGTCCAGACCTAGTGTCCGGCCTAGTTAAAAATTAGGTTCTAGGGCCTATTTGAGGGCTCAAATGGAGTCTAAAAAATATGAAAATTGATAGATAGGTACTTCTAATGCTCCTCAAGCTCAAGGACTCCTTGGCTTGCACAAAATGGAGTCAAAACTATCCAAAAATGGTATTTACAAGGTTAAGGTAGTGATGAAAATCACTGTTCAAATGCGGTTTGGTTGGAAAATTTGGATGGCATATTTACCCAATCTTCGATGACTACTTTGTCTGCTTGTGCCTTCTCTCCGCTCTGGCTCCCTTCTTTGGCTTCCTTGTCTTGTGAGTCCTTGGGTGCCTTGACTGCTGCCAACACCCCCCCCCCCCTCTCTCGCGTCTGTCGTCTCTGACATACCCTTGTTGAGTGGTCCGTTGGATGTAGTATTCCACCACATCTGTTGCTAGGTGGTGTTCTGTTAATCTCAGACCTTTGGCCAAGTCGGTGAGGAGGGCATCCCAGTCTACTGACCCAGGTACCTTCGGATGTGGCATACGTAGTTTGTCTGAGTGGAGAGCCTGTTCTACCGCAAATAACTGTAATAGATGAGATGGTCTGGGTATGAATATCTCTGAATGATATTCCCAAAACCCCGTGATAAGCATTTTCTCAAACGTTTGCTTGAAGCAGGCTGGTAGATACTTAATACGAGCATGCCACGCATAGACGACATTGATGGATGGTGTGGTGCTCATATCATCAACAAGATCCTGGTTGCCTTCATTGAATCCGAGAGCCGACAGATGAGGTTCTTTGACATTTCGAAAGGTCCTGAATGTAACCAGCATCAGTTCAAATATTTTGAGGCACATCTGTGCCATGATCTTTGGTACATTTTTGAATATGACCGCCCAATGCCGAATGGTTGAAATCATATAAGCAATCGTGGATTGCCCACGAGGTGGTGCCAAGTACACATAGTTTAGCCATTTGCTACATCCTTTAACTGTCAAAATTGTTTTAGTGTACTTGGGCCATGATCGTCGTCGAAAGACAGGGCAGTAGCAAGGATTATACTTGATGTATAAAGGCATGTTATTCCACGTGCGTACCATCTCGGGGTATGTTTCAAGAAGGCGTATCCTCTAGGTAGGTTGAAATATATTCCCATGCATGGCACTTGCAGGAATGTCATCTGGTGCGAATTGTGTTGCCGAGGTTGGTTCTTTTGTTGTGCGCTGCTTTATCTCAACATTATAATCTGCCATTAATATGCGGAATGGAACATACAAATCATCCGATGTGCCAATCCACCGATGATGGGAGAGGTTTTTGAAGTAATCCGATTTGATGGCCACTTCTTCTAATCGGGACATAGACTGTATCTGTACTGCAACTCTCTCATCATGGGTTGGGCCAACCTTTTCTAATTTTTGCATCCATTCAGGAGCTTCGATCTCAATTGTGTCCATTCCTTCCTCTGTTTGCTTACCCCCTGGTGCAGGCATGGGTACATATGGATCCTCAAAAGTCTCCTCAACTTCAATTGGAACTAAGTCCTCAGGCTCCGGTTCCACGAGGGGAGAGGGTTGACGCTCATATTGGAGGACTCTATTTTGCAGTTCTTCCGGTTGTGCTCTGAGTTCTGTGACCTCTTCAGATGTGTCTGCTGCGGCTGTGACTTCTTTTGGTGACTCTTGCTGAGCTTCCAGTTGCTTTAGTAGGTCATCCTGCTCCCTTTCTAAGGCAACGTGTACTTCCAGGAGATCCACGTGTGTTTCCAATATGATTCGCATATGTTCTGATGGGATGGCCTTGAAGTGCTCTGCGTCAATTTCCTGCAAGGATCCCTCCATTGCTACTTCTAGGTTTTCTTCATTCTGTTTCTGCAATCTTTTATTCTCTTTGAGTGCTGCAGACATGTGTTTTCGTAGTAAGGCGAGGTTACGTCGAAGCTTGAGATTGTCAATTATCTGGGCGTCTAACATTTCATCGAGTTGTTGTTTTTCTTCTGTATCTGGCTAGGGTGGATTGGCCACTAACTGATCATGTTGTGCTTGCAATGTATTATACTGTTGTTGTAATACCCTCTTGTCCTTCTCTAAGTTAATGAATCTCTCTTGTAATGTTTTGTGGGTTCGGAACAGATTCATATGTTGAGCATCAAGATGTTGGTAATGCTTCTGTAATTAAGACATACATTGGTACAAAGTATTAAATACATTATTGACAGGAGTGGAGGCTGACCAGACCACAATAACATACAAATTTGGGTGCCTAAGGAATTAGTTGCAACTCAACAAGGGTGATTGCACATGTGTGTACCCAAGGAACTCTTACATACACAAAACCCTATGCTCTCCCTCACGAGAAAATTCTCAACAAAGAAGCCAAGGAGAGGCAAGGGTCAGAACCAAGCACAAAGATCAAAAGAAGATCAACTCACCTCTTTAGTAATAGTAAGAAGACAACCAACGATGGTTTAGGTTCGGGAGCCAAAAGTACCAGTAGCCCCCATAGAACCACAGAGCCAACCATGCGAGATACAAAATTTAAGAAACCATCCAAAGATGAACAGGCCAAAAGTGATATGTATGCAGCCAAACACTATTCTAAAATGGATCCCTATAAGGAGGGATGATCAGTTATCATTCAACCATCAATTGCTTGCATCATTTTGAGATCCAATGGATACCTCCAAACAACAAATGCATCAACATTTGCAAGTAAGATCAGACGCCCCAATGTGCAAAAACCATGTGCCCTTGGCATAACCTCATCTTTTGCACCATTCAGGTCATGCATTTCCATAGTATGCATTAATATAGAGCCACATTACAAGGCCCTGCATAGACACAATTGAGAATCCCAGGCACATGAGACACATTTGACATATGTAAATTATTTTATTGATACTAATATCTTTCTTCTTGTTTTGTGAAACTGTTCAGAGAGAGAGCGAGAGAGAGAGAGAGAGAGAAAGAAGAAGGGACATGACCATGCACTCGAAGAATCTCATCAGTGAACCATCAAGAAGGACATCGATCAACAATGAAAGACAAGCCAATGGTCAATCATCGTGATGGGAGTACACCACAAAGGGATAACTATCGATCGGCCTTCCACCATGGTAGGAATACCCTACTTTGGCAACACTATAACAATGATAGATTAGGAAACCTCTTTGTCAGCATACCCTTGAGCACTTAGCTCAAGACCCAATTTTTTGCACCATTCTTCTCACAATGCATTCCCAAAGTAAGCATGCATAGGACCACATTACAAGATCATGCACAAAGCACATATTTTCTTTAACCTATGCACTAACACATTTACCCATCATCATTATGGTTCATGAATACTTGGCATGATAACTATGACACCCATGTTTGAAAGATCCGGAGGACATCAAGGTTACAACATCGGTACCTATGAAGCAATTCATAGCCAACCATTGGTCAAAATGAACACTGACAACCTCTTTTGAGCACCTAGCAATTTTTGAAAGCTCACAAATACACCACCATGCTAGAATCCAAGGAAGAAGTACATATAAAGGGACTAAAACTTGCATAGGCTAGCGGTAACAAAATGAAGAACAAGACAATCGACCCCCACTACATTTCGAAGATTAATCGCTCTTGTGGATACATGATGGATACTACCTCTCAAAGTACTACCTCGAACACCCACTCTAACAAGGGTTTGTCAAGGATGATAGACTCAAGAGGAGGGGGAGTGTTGGCACTCAAGATCAAGCACAAGGTGTGGGAACACATCAAAGAAGTGGATACAAAAGAAGAGGAATCATGTAGGGAGATCCAAGAAGTATATGTCAAATTTTCAGAAGAAACCCTTGTAAAAACAGTGATTTTGATCATTAAAAACCATTGTAAATATCATTTCACATTTTTGTAAATTCATTTTGTTCAAGCCAAGGAATCCTCCAGCTTGAGGATTATTAGAAGTATCTATGTACCAATTTTCATAAATTTTTAGACTCCATTTAAGCCCTCAAATGAGCACTGGAACCTAATTTTTAACTAAGCCAAACACTAGGTCTGGACAAGGCCAAAACTAGTTTAAAAACTATAAAAAAATCTAGAGAGCTCATTTTTGAAGTTAGTTAGTTGATGTTACTTGGTTGAGGTTAGAATTTTTGAGGAGAGAAAGCTAGAGAAAGAGCTTCTTGAAGAATGTAATCGAGTTATTGAGAATTAAAGCTTCCATTGTTCCTATCTTTGTTATCTAGCCTTGTGTGCATGTGTGTGTGCATGCATGCATGTGCTTGTCACTCACATTTGCTTGCCACAATTGCTCTGGATCTTCATATCCTCTTCATGTCTCCGTGGATTGACAAGTAAAGGAGGTGGTGCTCATGCTTGGGCTACACCACATCCCAATGAAGTTGCTCTATAAGATGTGCAACATGAGCTGCAACACAACTAGGAAATTGAAGATCATCATCTTCAACAACATCTGCATCACCTTCAATAATTATATTTGTAAGTGTGGTAGGACATTTTTCAGTAGCTTGTATAATATTCCACAACCCTTTTGCTACCAAAACATGATGCATCATACATGCCCACGATGGCTAATTAGTACCATCCAACTTATCCTAAATAACCAACATATGAAATACATCTTACTTTCAACCATGGACATTGAGTAAATACTTTGATGCAAAAAAATTGACTATATCTCAAAAAGTTGAACAAAAACACCCTATTGAGCTTTTACTAAACCTGTAGCAGGCTTTGAGGTGCTTGTACTAGTGAACCGAAACTTGTATTTATGTTTGACAAAAAAGGAAAAAAATTGTCTGCATAGTCACTATGATAATATGCTTGGAGGATGAAATAAGCTCAAATAAAAATTTTGATGCCACACCAAAAAATCCTTTTTGAACTCCTAATTGCCCCAATTATGCTCACCAATCTTCAAGTGATTCTAAGACTGTGACCAGAGGGGTGTTGGCAATACCCTTGATGAAGTGAAGAACTACTCTAATACCAACGTTTGGAGTTTGAGATCTACAGAAGCACATGAGCAACATAGGGAGGAAGAAGAAGAATCTTAGAGAAAAACACAATACATAATGTATTACCAAGTGAATCTACAAAGATAACGATCTGCTATGGTAATACAAATATATACAAGACAGGGAAAAAAACCCTGACGATCTTAAGTGTGGTCACACACATCACTACCAAACATATCAATAGATCTAATACCAAACATATCAATAGATCTGAGCTTTTTGAAGACTTTGAGATTTGGTTTTTGACTTCCATACTCACGGAATCCATTGTATCTTTTGTTTATTTTGAGTGAGCAATAAGTTAGAGGTATACGAGTGCATTAATGTAATATTTATTGTTTTATAATTAATTATCTATTTTTTATGTTTATTGTTATGTGTAATCTTTTAGGTTAGATTGTTTTAAGTATGCTAGTTTTTGCAAGTGTATCATAAATTTGATTACATATCAGTTTCATATTTGAAACTGTAGGGTATTCCATATCTACATACATAATTTGTTTTTTATCTCTTTATATGGTACACGTGTGACCAAAGGCCAAACAAACATTTCCCTCATATTAGGATGAGGAGCCTTAAGATCTCAGTTGTTTTTCTTAAGTTTTTGAATGGGAAATTTCATTACTAATATTTGGTTCTCTTTGTGCAGCTATGTATGTTACTCATTAAGTTACAAATAAATTGGTCTCTAGGTGGCTCTTCAAAACCATTGAATTCTCCAAAAAATTCGATGAGCATTTCATATCATTTATTGATTTTGCTACTTAATTGGCTAACATATTTATAATTTGTTATCCTTTAAGTGCATTATTTAATTATCATTTATTTCAATTGTAGTTTTTCAACCCTTCTTAGGGGTTTTACTCTTTTACATGGTTGGAGGGCGGTCCACATGGTGGATCACCCTCCACCATGTGGCCAATTGCCCCAATTAGGAGTGGGCACATACATACATACATACATACATACATACATACATACATACATACATACATACATACATACGTACCTACGTACATACATACATACATACGTACATACATACATACATACATACACACACATATATACACACATACATACATACATACATACGTATGTACATACATACATACATACATGCATGGATGCATGCATACATACATACATAAATACGTATGTAGATACATACATACTTAGCTACAAAATATCCATTAAGAATATCCCACCTCTCCGTTGTTTACACTTAGATACATACGAACATGCTCCATTATGATCCCTTTTCACTTGGATTGTGGAAGAACAAGAACAAGTCAATATGTGCGTAAATATTTTGCCGTTCTTCACCAGTTCTACCCTCATAATTTTCACAACTAATTAAAAGCACAAGGGATTATAAACATGTTTTGTGGGTTTCATGAGTAAACTTTTCTCTTAAAAAATTCTTCATGCTTATCTTTGTAGGAATGTTTCCTAAAACTTCTCACTAAGAAGGCTTGAAAATGAGGCCCTGATTAGTTGTGTGTGCAACTATCCTCCCATCCATTATATCCTCTTGCACCCAAGATAGTAATGATTTGGAATGTTATAATGTGGACATGTGGCCATCATGCACACTCATTCCCATTACCTCTTGGATACCTTAGGATATCCACTGAGAGAGGGACATTAGCTAACCTTAGCCCTTGTCCTGCACACACATATAGAGCTCTTTGTAGACCAATGTCTAACACTATGTTCCCCTTCTAAAGATCATTTTCCTCAATGATCAATGAGGGAACATACTTGCGAACTAGGGCTTTTGATTCCCACATAGAATCTGTAAGTGGTAATCCTCTCCACGCTACTAGATACTCTTGGATGACATGATTTTTCAACCATTTTTATCCCCTATCTAGTATCCTATATGGAGAATGATCTGTGTTGTCACTTTCTTGCAAAGAGACAATACCCTCTATTATATTATCTGCCCTAGAAATATACTTTCTAAGTTTACTGACATGGAACACCCATGCCCTCTACAACCTGGAGGAAGCTCTAATTAGTATGCAAAATCATTAAGCGTCTTAACTATGTTCCAAGGTCTACAAAACTTTGGTGAAAGATTAGTGCACTTCCCTATGGACAGTTAAGTTGATCTTGTTGTTACTTGAAGAAAAACTATATATCCTTCTTCAAAGACTCTAGAAGATCTCTTTCTATCATCATATTCTTTTGCCCTATTAGCTACTTGCTACATATTGGCTTTAGTTATTCTATATTTTCTTGGAGATTTTTTTGAACTTTGAAGCACTAGGAAATTTCTCTCACTACAATAGATCAAGGGTATACGGAGGCTTCTACCAGGGCAAATGCACAGGCGTGATTTTTCCCGACATCAGTGTAAGGGTCAGCATAGGTGTCAAAAGCAAAGCGTCAGAATAGGTGCCGGTATAGACATCGTATGGGTGCCGGTATACGTCGATATTTTTTATGCTTATATCGATGCCCATACCGATGCCTATATTGATGCCTATTCTGGCACCTATACCGATGCATTGTTGGGTGTACCATTGCGTATACCGGTGACCATGCTGGGAGTACTGTTGCGCATATCGATGATCATATCTACAAATTTCTTTTTGGGCAGAGTGTGTTGTCTCTTGCTGCAATAACATTACCATGATGTTGTGTAGCAAAAGACAATACACTCTGCACAAAAAAAAAAATCGAGTACATATGATGTGTACTCTAATGGAAACCAAAACATGATTTCATAAAGCAAAATACTATCGGATACAAAAGAGATGAGGAGAATGAACCATGAACCATGTACAAAAAAAGTTATATATTTCATAAATGGCTTAAGCATGTACAAGAGTGTGGCAAACCACTGTCATATATGAGCCAAATACAAAATGTGGCAAAGCACTGCCATATAAGAATCAAATACAAAATTCTAGTGCACCACTACCATGTATGAGCCAAATATAAAATTGTGGCACACCACTTCTATACGCATGCACAGAAGGATCGAAACATCTATATCAGTAGTCTTGCAACAAAGAACATTCATGAAATGAGGTGAATTGACATGATATTTACAAACAACAAGTAAAAACCAAGTTTCTAAGTTCATCACCTCATCACAAATGCTCCCATGAAACAACTGCACTGCGTCCCTCCAAGTCCTCCAATAGTGAAACCAATCCATGACGATATCCATAAGCCTCCTCCGTTCATGTTGGAGGATGACCCACTGCTAGCTCCTGCAATAAAAATGCAAAACGTTAGATGAACATACATGATATGCTTAACACAAACAAATTCAATAAACCAAATAATACTTACAAATTCTTGACGCATAGTGTCATATCTGCCGTTGCCCAAATATGACGGTCTGATAGTATCTAGACGTGTGGCTGCAACATCTCGTTGCTGGCGATATCGGTCAAGATTCTGCTATTGCTCATTGCGAATCATATCCCACTCCTCAACATCTAACCATATAGGCTTTGATAAGCCTGCTCTGAACGTGTCACGAGCCTCGGATCATCGATGGGACATAGCTTCACGTGCAGTGTGTTGAATCCACTCTGAGCTGACAACAAGATGCCCATGTGCTAGTCTGAGCTCCTAATAGATCATCTTTATGATATAATTTTTACAACCTTTATCATGTTCACTCCATTTCAACATGACAGAGTGTCCAAACTGTATGGAGCAAAGCTATCGTATATGCTGACATGTGGCCTTTCCGACCACATCCATTACTAGAGCTCCATCATAGATACTATAAACCTTGGAGTCATCATGGTCATGAGCACCCCAAGGTGTACAGGGTGTTCCACATGGTGTACCACATGGCATACCTATATCTGAGGTACTCACTCTAAGAGTAGAAGTGGGTGATACAATGTCCATCGCACTACCTCCACAACATCTGCCTCCTTCAGAGCTACCTATAGATCCACTCCTAGAACCTCCTCCTCTAAAGCGTGATCTCGATCTACGGGATGGGCCAACACGTGTATCATGTTGAGGTGTCAAAGACACATGTTTACTACTAGAGCCACTAGTAGATGGCTGAGAAAATGGTCATGGTGGAGTCATAAAGCTAGGAGACATACCTTCGACGGGAGTAGCTATGCCCGTAGGAGTGACGCCGGCAGGAGTGATATCAGCGGGAGTGAGGCTGGCAGGAGTGCTAGCACGAGCGATCTAGTATTATGATGCAAGTGGCCATGTATGTGGGAGGTGCCTGAGATTTATAAACTCCAAGAAGTGCTCCTCTGTCATGGAATGTGGAGTGATTGGAGGACTCTCTCGCATCGTGCACTATAACAAAAGAACTCAAATAATTAGCATATGATAATAAAGGTAATATAGAGAAATAGTAGTGTACAAAATAACATAGCAACTAAAATAAATACAAATTAGTACATACAAGTGTTTGATTAAAAAATCCTCTATTCTAGCATCCTCTTGGAGATCTGATGCACAAAGAATATCTATGTATATATTGGTGACTTTTAAATCTCTTGGTATACTAGGTTCTTCTTGATCATTATCTGTTGCTTCATCGTGTATCTTGTCTTCTTCAAAGACCTCTTCATCTCGAACAATGATCTCTTGCTCCTCGACTACCGAATGAATCTCAGAGTCCACTATAGATGGACTTTCTTCTACATCTATGTTCTCACAATTTTTTTTACTACGTATGGAGATTTGTAAAACAAATAGCCACTCTGGTTCTTTCGAATCTGGTTAAAAACAACTTGCTCACAGTGCTCGAGAAGTACATCTCTTTCATCTGTCCATAGTTTTGTGGAGTCGACTTGAAGCAAACCACTCGTATCCTGCCTCACTATTGTGTTTCTTCTAGAGGTGACTACTTTGAACATTCCAATGGATTGTAAAAGTTTTTTTGCATCGCCACGTGTTGGAGGCATGTCATTGCCCTCTAGCAAAAATTATTCTTTAAGAAGTTTGCAATAAGCAATTAGAATGATATTAGTAAATAAAGTTATTTTGATACAGCAATGAAAGTTTATTTCAAATCCACTTACCTGAACAATTCAGAGACACTACTATCTGACCGTCCATAAATGGATTGCAGACTGAGCATCGTAAGTGACGCACGTAGTACAAATATCTTTGCCCCAATGTACAATTGTAAACGAGCTAGTCTTCGCATGTTCTCGTATTCTTCATCGGCTTCTGATCATGGAAATTCTGTTGTCTCCATGAAACTCATGACATTTTCTCCACCAAATGCTTCGAGCATTTCTTCTATGTGTTCATTCTGTGTAATGCTATCAGTACCTTGTACTTCTGACTCCCTTTTTGTTCTCTTCTATCCATGAGAGGTTACCGGTGCGATATCGTTTGGGTCCACCTGCTCACGAGGGGGACCATGCGACTGGTAGCATAGGTTTTATAGTCAATTTTTATCAAAGGATCCATACTCTCTAACATGTGTAGTACAAATCTGTCATTTTTGATAAATTTGATACTTGCACTGAGTGCAAGGATATGCCATTCTCTCCTCCGAATCCAAACTAGCCATATGATACAATATGGAAATTTTAGAACATTTGATTTTTCTTATTAAACCTAAAAACCATAATCCTAAAGACCTAAACCTAAAATATGTATATATTTAATTATATATTCTAATTTCTTTATTTTCTTTTTCCAAAAATCCGAATCCTAAAGACATAGACCTAAAACATGTATATGTGTGTATGCATGTAAAAATGTATGTATATATGTATATGTATTATATATGTATATGTGTATATATGTTATGCATGTGTAAGAACACTAAACTCTAATCGTAACAACTTAGACCAAAAAAATGTATACGTGTGTATGCATGTGTACATATATTATGTGTGTATGCATGTGTAAATATCCTAAAAATCCTAATCCTATTTTTATATATTTAATTTGATAAAAAAACCCTAAAATCCTAATTTTATATATTTAATTGAAACACTAGCTATTCTCATATTTATTTATCTATACTAAAATCCTATTTTTATATATATATTTAATTATATATTCTATTTTTTTATTTTCTTTTATATATATATATATATATATATATATATATATATATATATATATATATATATATATATATATATATATATATATATATATATATATATATATATATATATATATATATATATATATATATATATATATATATATATATATATATATATATATATATATGTATATATAAACAAAAGACCTAAAGAAACCTAAAACCCTTATCCTAAAGACCTAGACTTAAAACATGTATATGTGTGTATGCATGTGTATATGTATGTATATATGTATATGTGTTTATATGTTATGCATGTGTAAAAGCCCGAAATCCTAATCATAACGACTTAGACCAAAAAAATATATATGTGTGTATGCGTGTGTATATATATGTGTATGTGTTTATATATTATGTGTATATGTGTGTATGCATGTGTAAACAACCCAAAAATCCTAATCCTATTTTTATATATTTAATTTGATAAAAAAACCCTAAAATACTAATTTTATATATTTAATTATATATATTTAATTGAAACACGAGTTATTCTCATATTTATCTATCTATACTAAAATCCTATTTTTTTAAATGGATTATATATTCTAATTATTTTATTTTATTTTTCTTATATATATTTAATTTAATTAAAAAATGATAAATCACTATTTCTTATATGTTTGATTATATATATTTAATTATATATAGTTAACTTTGTACATATATTTATTTATCTATACTAAAGACCTATTTTTATATATATTATTTATATATATACTAAAGATCTATTTTTTATATATTTAATTATATATATTTATTTGTATTATATGTATGTAAAAAACCTAAAACCCTAATCCTAAGGACCTAGACTCAAAATATGTAATTGTGTGTATGCATGTGTATATGTATGTATATATGTATATGTATTATATGTGTATATGTGTATATATGTTATGAATGTGTAAAAACCCTAAACCCTATTTTTTATATATTTAATTATATATATATATATATATATATATATATATATATATATTATGTATGTAAAAAACCTAAAATGCTAATCCTAAGGACCTAAAACATGTATATGTGTTTGTGCATGTGTATATATATGCGTATATATATATTATGTATGTATATGTGTGTATGCATGTGTAAACAACCTAAAACCCTAATCCTATTTTTATATATTTAATTTGATAAAAAACCTAAAATCCTAATTTTATACATTTAATTATATATATTTGATTAAAACACTAGCTATTTTCATATTTATTTATCTATACTATCCTATTCTCTATATATATATATTTAATTATAGATTCTAATTTTTCTCTTTTCTTTTTTTATATAGATTTAATTTAATTTAAAAATTGTGTGTATGCATATGTGTCTATGCATATGTGTGTATGTATGTATGCATATGCATGTGTATGCATGTGTGTGTATGCATATGCATGTGTATGCATATGCATGTGTGTATGTATGTATATGCATATGTGTGTGTATGTATATGCATATGTGTGTGTATGCATATGCATACGTGTGTGTATACATATGCATGTGTATGCATATGTGTGTGTATGTATATGAATGTGTGTATGTAATATGTGAGTGAGTGCGTGTATAGGTGTGAGTGTGTATGTATATATGTGAGTGTGTGTATATGTATGTGAGTGTGTATGTATGTGTGTGTATGTATATGCATGTGTGTATGTATTATATATGTGAGTGTATGTATATGTGTGTATGCATGCATATGCATGAATATGTGTATGTGAGTATGTAATATGTATGTGTGTGTATGCATGTGTGTGAATGTATGTATATATGTATGTATGCGTATGTTTGTGTATGTATATATATGTGTGTGTATATGTATGTGAGTATGTATGTATATGTGAGTGTGTGTATGTATGTATGTGAGTGTGTGTGATTGTATGTATGCATATGTATGTGTATGCATGTTTGTATATGTGTGTGTATGTATGCATGTGTGCATATGTGTGTGTATGTATGCATGTGTATGTATGCATGTGTGTATATGTGTGTGTATGTATGCATGTGTCTATATATGTGTGTGTATGTATGCATGTGTCTATATGTGTGTGTGTATCTATCTCTATCTCTCTCTCTCTTGTTCTCTATGTTTAACTCTCTCTCTCTCTCTTTCTCTCTCTTTCATCTCTCTCTCTCTCTCTCTTTCATCTCTCTCTCTCTCTCTCTTTTTCTCTCTTTCATCTCTCTCTGTTTCTCTTTATCTCTCTCTTTCATCTCTCTCTCTCTCTCTGTGTCTCTCTCTCTCACTCTCTATCAATAGAGAATAAAACAATCACTTACAGGTATGTCCCTCTTTTGGATTGCTGTCATCAAAGTGTAATGAACGTTGTCTCTCGTCGAATTCCAAAGAATCGACACCAAAAACCTCGTGTGAAACCAAAGAGAAGAGAAATTATAAACTAGAAAGCATAGAGAAAAGAGAGAGGGTAAGAGTACGCACACCACTTACCAAGAAGTGAGATCCTAAGATAGTGTGCTTGTGTAGAGAGAGATCTGTGTGCGTAGAGAGAGATTTGTGTGTGTGTGTGTGCTCAACACAATGGAGGTCACAATTCGGTTAGTGCACATAAGTTCGACAAAAACAGTGTGCAATTCGAATGACATGCAAAATGTCCAATTTTTGCTCTTGAGTCCCTTGTATGTTTAAAACGACACCGTCGGTATAGGCATTGGTACTGGCATCGATATGGGTGTTGATAATTCCAAAATTTACTGATGCTCATACCGATGCCAGTACCAACGTCGATATCGATGGCCGCAACAAATACTGACGATCTGTTTTTAAACGGTCATATCGATGATCAAATGATGGTCGGTACGCATAACGAGATCTTTAGAGATATTTTCAATGATCATATTGACGCCGGGGGGTGACCCAGTATGGAGAGCATTGGTATGCCCATCATATGTTGTAGTGTTTGGAATTCCTATGGTACTAGGAGAAGGAGGATTCATGCCATAATTCATCTCAAAACGAGACATTCCAATCACTTTATGAGGTATATTATTATAAGCAAACTCTACTAATGGAAAATAACTATCCTAATATGTCTTCCTCTTAGACACATATGCCCTTAGCATGTCCTCTAGAATGTGATTGAACCTCTCGGTCTCACCATTTGTCTGGATGGTCACCACTACTCATCGTCAATGACACTTTAGCTTGTCAAAGACAAACTATTAGAAGTGTCCCGTGAATCTAACATCCTTATTTGAAACTATGGATGCCGATAATCCATGCAATCTAAAGACATGTCTGATGAATAGCTTCACTATCTGTGGAGCTTCTACCATCTCCTGTATAGGTATAAAATGAGCCATCTTGCTCAATATGTGTATCACTACTAGGATAACATCCTACTTCCTTTGGTTCCACAATAACCCCACTATGAAGTCCATGGATACACTATCCTAGTTATGCTCTGGAATCTATAAAGGATGCAAAAGGCTTGGTGTCTTAACCCTTTCTGCCTTATTGACCTGACACATAAAGCATTGTTGAACATATGTATGGACATCCCTGGTTAGTTTAGGCCACCAAAACGTTCTTTTAACTAGCTGTTAAATGGTCTGGTCAACATCAAGATGCCTTGCATAAGGAACGTCATGGTTATCATGCATGAATTTTCTTCATAAATCTTGTGAATCTGATATGCAAACGTTTACTTTCCGTTTAATAATCCATTCTCCATTAAGAAAATCAAATAAGTTATTTACTTGTTTTCTTTACTAGAGAAAGAAGTAGAGTGCGAGTTATCAGTTAAAATGAGCTTCAGAAAATATGAATATCTTCACGTCATATTTAAATAGATGTGCAAAAAGTTTTGAATAACAAAACTATAAGTGTATATAATTCGTTACTAAATAAGGTTTTTATGAACCATTGTTTTTCTATAAAAGAGTTCGATTCATATATTACTCGAACAATATAATTGAGGACACATTCCTAAAGGTGAAGTAAACCCAATAACATACTTTTGGCAATTTCAAGGATCTAGTGAAGTAGAACTAGTAGGAGTTTTTAGTTTAAAAAGGATCCTAGAAAATAGCCACTTCCAAGTAGCTAACGAATGAGAATTTTAGCAAGAAACCCATTAGAGGATACACACACACTTATATATATATATATATATATATATATATATATATATATATATATATATATATATATATATAGCCAAGAAGGTTTTCAAATTATCTTTGCCTAGAAAAGTCACTTTTGATTAATTTCACCGTCTCCATTTAAAGTTAACACTTTTGATTAATTTCACCGTCTCCATTTAAAGTTAGCACTATTTTTCCTTATAATCAAGAAGTTTTTGAGATTACCTTTGCCTAGAAAAGTCACTTTTGATTGTTTTTCCCGTCTCCATTTAAATTGTGCATTATTTCTCCCTCTCCACTTGAAGCTAGCATTATGGTCAATGTAGTTTTTGTATTGATGTGTAAACTCAAGGGTTTTCATCACACACACACATGTGTATGGAGTGGTTGACATGTGGGCTCTTTAGCTACTTTGGATGTGCCTTGGTGGGGTAGTTATCAATAGTTATTAGATGCTAGGCCACACATAGTAGATGTTAATGACATTGGTGATAGGGTCTTCATAGTAGATGTAGTTGGCCTTTGGATTGGTTTTGCCTACAAGCAACTATATGCTCTTGCTTTGTATAATATGAAAGATCTTGTACGTAATATATATATCCAATTCACTTTACATGTAAAATTTCCAAAATGCCAAATCTTTATATCATTTTTTCTCTTCATTCGGTCAGCGTACCTGTATTTTGAAGAACGGGTCTTCCGCTTGAGGGGAAACGCCGCATCCGTTCGAAGGTTGTTAGTACTGCAGTCAGAAATGGAGTAGGGTTTTCCGTTCGAGGGGGACGGAGACAATCCGGACCTGATATACTGAACAATACGACATATAAGATAAGGAGTGTATCAGATAATGGGAACGTCCACCACCGCCAGCCCTTCATCGTCCTCCTCCTCAGAGAACGGGCCTTCAAGGCCTGACATAATCGATGGTTTTGAGAAAAAGAGCGTCGCCCTGCTAGACTATGTAAACAACCTGGAGGCACAACTGGAGCAGCTACGCGCATCCTACGAGCACAAGGAAGCACGCCTCCTCGCTGATCGTGCTGCATTGGAGTCCGAACTTTCGCAGCGCCTTTCTCGCCTCCTTAGCGACAAGAAAGGTCTTGAGGAGAAGGTTGTGCTCTCCAATGAACACCATAACCGTTCACAAAAGATCCTTCTTGCAGAGGAAAGGAAGCGTATTTCCAGTGATGAGGTAGCCAAGGCACTTAAGCTTGACTTGTGTGCAGCGCAGGACCTCCTTCAAACCGAGCGCAGTCATTGTAAGGTTGAAGTCTTGAACTTCTGTCTAAAGATGCGTGCGCCTGAAATTTCCCTTTATGCATGAATGCACTTGTATATATTGTCTTGAAGACACGACATGTGCAGTGTGCTTATTTGATGCGTTGTCCTTCACGTTACTTCGTCTATTTTTAAACGGTCGTGACGGTGATACGTGCACATGGAGGTTGTTCAGGCTGTCAATGAACATTTTCTTTCTCCTGTAACTTTTACAGCAAGCAATCAGCTTGACAGACAATCAGTTCGAATAGCAATCTGTTTTTCCTTCTTGTTTTTAGCCAAAGAGCACAAAAACTCGAAAAGAGATCTCTGCAATAAGTGGATCGGCACGTTTTATGAAGCGTTAAAACTGCTACTGACCACAATCAGATGGAAGTTAGTTTTAACTTTAGAGTTACGTAGAGAAGAATTACTTTTATTCCAGTCTCGTGCACATGAGTTTAGGTTTTGTTTCATGACACTTCGCGTAACAATGCCATTTACAGTTGTACGCTATAATTTCACGAACGAACTATTGGGTTTGAGGTCTCGTTGAACTATTATAAGATCACGTCTTCTTATTTGTCCTTAAATAAAAGGATCTTTCTGCCATAATTTTGGTTACGTGATGGGACCGGTCCAATTTTGGTTACGTGATGGAACCGGTCCTTTTTGCATAAACCTTTTTTGTCCTAGAAGATTTACGTATTTTTTTCCTTATTTCCATATATTAAATTCTACGCCGTGCGACACTGAGGCAAGATATCACAAATCTCATGAAGTTTGTGGCTGTTTGTGTAGAAGCGTATACCATACAATAAAAATAACACAGGCATCATAGTTCTTTTTTTTGACAACTATGAACACTATTTATGTCTGCCAAATGAAATGGCAAAATGGTAAGGGCATTGCCTTGTTACCTATACTTTCCTTAAATTCGCTGTCTTTTCACGCAAAATTGGATGGGGCTGTGATAGCTAATCATTTGGAAAGTGTTACTGAATACATGTAGAGTTCCAGCTTCCTTCAAAGAATAGATGCTTGTAGAACTTGCTTCTATTTGTTGGAAGTTTTAACCTTTCAATCAGCCTTATATATCAGCCATCTTCTTAGTCACTTTAATGGTGGAATCTCTAATCCAAGGTTCTTGGTAAGATATCTAGTGCTATGAGGTCTTCTATCTTATTTTTTCTAAATATCTGATACTGATTGTTTATCAATTAACATGCATGCAATTTCTTTGTTATACTTCACACATTCATTACTATCTTTGACTTAGAGTGTGTTGTTGTAATCTCAACTTAGAGAACAAAACAGGTGCTCAGCTATGAGGCTTATATAAGTTGGCTTGACCTTAGTTATGTATTATCCTAACATTTTGCAGGCTTCATGCTTATTCCAACTTGTGACAGCCTCATTGCTGGGTACATCCATGCAAGAACAATACTTGTGCAAGTGACCTCTTGAGAAGGCTACCCTCATACAAAAAACTTTTATTTGGAGATCCCAGAGATGATATTAAAGCAAAGGTGCAGCCATTTGAAATTTTTCTGCCGTGTGCGGACTTATATATGAGCCCCGTCAATGTTGCATGCGCAACGCGTTGCGAACGTTCGCAACTTTTGCAATACAACTCCACGTTGCATACATGTTCTCAATGCATTGCTAATCGGGAAAAAAAAAATTCCTTCTCAAAAGTCAAAAAATGGTCCACATGGGTCTTTTAAGTCTTAAACCTCAACTTATGAACAAAAAAAATTGGTGATCAAGCAAGAAAGACCAATGCCTCGATGAGGAAAAAAAGAAGGGAGATAAAGAGAGTATACAATGTCCCACTTACCATATGATCATTCCATTTTCAACATCATGCGCGCGCGCACACACACACACACACACACACACACATATATATATATATATATATATATATATATATATATATTTATTTATTTATTTATTTATTTATTTACATATATGTGCTTATGTAATATGTATGTATGTACTAGATGTGTAATCTATGATGTGTATTTCTATTTTTGTATCTTTAACCAAAGATATGTTTATTTACTTAGCTATATATGTATGTATGAAGCTATGTACGTATGTATGTATGTATCTCTACATGCATGTATGTATGTATGATTTTTAGTCCTAAAATCTATTACTCTGTAATTATTGAAAGGCATTTGTATTTATTTACGTATGTTTCTAATATATATGTTTCTATTTTTGTAGTATGTATCTACTATGTACATAATATGTATGCATGTATGTATCATGTATGTATGCATTTGTGTTGTGTATATATGTAATATGTTATACTATGTGTATATGTACATAAAAATGTATGTATTATGTTGCACGTATGTATGTAGTATATATTTATTGCTACATATGTAATATAATATAATCCATGCATGTATGTATGTATGTATGTACATGACAAGACACATCGACGACCTATATATTTGATATGAACACTATTAATGTTAACATGTCTTGTTTTCATGCCATTTTTTATGATGCTTAAGCATCAATAGGAGTAATTTTATGCCTAAGATATCTATAATTAAAATAAAAATCTAAAATAAAAAATGATCTTTACGCAACTTTATCGCAACTTGAACCCGTTGCCAATGCGTTAGCAACCTGTTGCCTACGACGTTGCCATCCCGTTGCTAAACACTATGGGTCCCCTATGGGTCCCATGAAGAATACCTATATGAGGATAGACTACCTAAACTCAAGAGCATGGAAGTCCCTTCTCATTTCTTTAGTATGAAGTTCTGAAACCATGGAAGGATGTCACATGAAGATGAAAATGGTAGGCCACATATTCAGATGGCAACAAGTAACTTAACTTTTCCAAGCTGAAATGGGAGGTTCTCAGTTACTTGAGAAAAGGAGAAGTATCAAACAGTTCGGCTTGAGGGGAAGCGTATTGTGGTAAGGTCAAGTTGTGACCAAATCTGGTGATGAGCTATGAGGCTTGCATAAGTTGGCTGGGCTGTAGGACTTCTCTGGTTTAGGTCTTTGGGGATTCATAGCTAGTCAAGCTTGTGAGAACCTCATTGTCAAGCATGCCCATGAAGGAACAACACTAAGGAAGGTGACATCCCAGAAAGAGTACTCATCATAAGATCCAACAACTGCAGGCCCTAGCAGAGTAAGGCTTTCAAATGAAAGTGACTTGATCAAATGGATTTATGATTCAATGAGGTCATTCCTTCAGGGATTGAGCTGACTTATGGCCTATGAGAGAGTTCTTGTTTAGAATGCAAGATTAATGAGCCCAGTCATTTGTATTAATTTCTGATCTATCCTCACGCATGTTACTACGTATGAGCTACCGTTCAGGCATGCCAAGTTCTTGGAAAATATACAATTTGGACAGTTTTTAACGCCCAAATCTGATAAAGCAAGCAGATGTATGCCCTATCTCCCAGAAACTGAGGGAAGGGGGAAGAAGCACTCTGTAATGGGACCCAAACAGTGGAGAAAAAAATAGGGGTAGTACAAGTCCATAGTCATCAGTCTATCAGGCATACAGGGCTCCACAGACTGACATTTGTCCTATCTACATCCTGATATAGGTTAGTCATAAATCACTACAGTCCTCACTCATTGTAAAGTACCTTAGCAGATGTCAGGTTTACTCAGGAGATGCACAGATTATGACATATGTAGCAGTGCATTTGTTTATGCCGAGGTGCTTGTCATTCATAATCTCCTTCATTATGTATCTTCTCTACTCTTGTGCCCCATTGTGGAGCTGATGGTCTGAGGTCTCTGCCCCAGTGGTTGCAATGTGCAATTCTCAAATTTAAGTTGGTCTACCTTTGCATATTTTGTTGTACATTCCAACGTGTGAGGCCACTAGTGTAGTAGGTGATGAAACTAGAGAGAGGCATTGGCACAAAGATGACCTGGTTACATCTTTGTTTATGAAGTTAAACTGAATTTATACGAGAAGCTGTATAACTGTTTTCCAGACATTATTTTATTACCATGGAACAATTTCTAATATCCTTCTTTTTATCAAACAGTGCTCTATTTATACTATTTAATATTATCCATTGTGTAAGAACAGTCGCATGATCTTAGCAAACATGAGATGTGATGACTTTTATTGTGGTCTGAATAACTCTCTTCCCTTTTCTTTAGGAGCTGGAAGAAAAAATTTCTCATCTAAAAGATCAGATCAGGAGCAGAGAACATAATTACAACCGCCATAAACTTAAGGATGAAAGAGAGAGAGCAAAGCTTGAGGAGGATATATCTGTATTGAAGAAGAAACTTAGCCTTGGTTGGATCCTCGGATGCCTATCAGGTAAATCATTTCAAAGCCTGGTGAATTGACTGTGAATCTAAGCATGCACAGTCACAGTTGAAAGGTGAAAGTTGATATATCATATTATACTCTGTATGATTATGCAAAGTACAACAACACAGATTAGTCAAAATGACATAATACATTACATTGCATAACAGACTAGTTAATAATAACTTTCATCTTAGATCAATTGAGCTGTTTCGTAGTAACTTTCCATATACATTCGGCTTCTCAGTCTATTAACATTAAGTATAATGAGGTTGTTAGGCTTTTTGTAGGGAGTAGCTCATTAAATGCTCATTAATAGCAATGTTGAGTTTTATATTCACATTTTCTCATGAAATTGCTTCTCTGTTTGTTGACAGAGGTTTATCTTCGTTTGGATGATGAGAAGGAGAATAGTAAAAGAGATGAAGTCATTAGCGATCTACTGAAAAACTTAGAAAGGCCCTTGGATTTGGAGACTATCGAGAAGGAGGTGAAACAGATACTGCATGGCCATGATTCATCTCCATCACATAGAAGAAAAAACTCGCCATCAAAACAGGTATTACAGAATATGCTGCTTAACTCTTTCTTGGAAGCTTTAATGTGTGTTTGAGTTAGTTGTTAAAAAAAAAGTGTGTTGAATGTCTTATTTTGAAAATTTGTGTAAAACAAGGACTGGTGTAGTTTAATACTGTAAAAGTTGAAGCCTTCTCCTTCATAGTCAGAAGGATGTCACTTAGGACAGAAGTTATGGATTTTAGGTAGGATTATTAAATCTTAGTGAATTTGACATCACCAGAAAGTTAGAAAATTGAACGGAATATGTTTCCCTTGAATGTTGTAGGCCAGAAGGATATCTCTTACTTTGCATGCATTGTAGGATATTGCTTTCAATGTGTCTTTAAGTGTTGTGTTTCACGACTTATCAAAAACACTAGAATGCTATCTTGTCGCTTGGATTTTTAACATAAATTTGTGTTCACTTAGCAGAAAGATTCAAAGATAGCCATTCACTTCTGTTAGATTCTGGTATTACCATCGCGCATGGAATGCACTCCATTTTAGGGTTTTACTCATGGTTCCATACGCTTTACTTTTTCTATGTTTGCATGTTGGGGTGTTTGTGATGGGGTTCTAATTGATGCGATATGGGCAAGGCTTATGTTTAGTACTAGTAGATTTTAGCACAAAGAGTGTTAAGTCTAAATGTCTTTGGATTGCTGGCTGGATGTTTGAATTAGTTACGTACAAATCCATAAGCAAACACATTATCAATAACACATGGTTGTTGCTGTATGGTATTAATATAATTCTTCATGGTGCCATGTATTGAGCATTGATATGAAAATCCATGTTCACACACACACACACACACACACACACACACACACACACACACACACACCCACACACACCCACCCACACACCCACCCACACACACACACACACACACACACACACACACACACACACACACACACACACACACACACACACACACACACGACACAATCATGCACACTGTTTTTGTTTTTTATTATTGTTGCTATCACAGAGGTTTTTCTTAGGGATATAAACTTATAATTCTTGAATTTGTTGAAAACTTGACAAGTGGGTCGCTACAGGCTAACTTTGAGCCTCATTTACTTCAGTTTTTATCCTACCCTACTTATTTATCACCTCTCGAAAAAGATATCCCGTATATTGTTTATAAATTTAGGCTTTTATTGTATTTTCAAAGCTTAACTTGTCAATATATAAAGAAAATAATCTTTTATGTTTTGAATATGAAGGCCAATGGTGAAAATCTGCTATCAGGAAGTCTAGCAGACCGCATGGATTCTTTGGCATCATATTCGACAGACAAATGCAGGCCTTGTAGGCTTATGAGATCAGCATTGGAACAGGAGCATGAGCACCATAATTCAGAGAAGCTTGCTGGTTCATCTTGAAGTGGTCTCACAAATTTAACCAGTTGAATGCATGGTATTGGTACGACCATGCATAGTATTGTATCCTGCAGAGAGTACCAGTACGCAAAGCATCTGTCACAATAGGGAGAACTTTTAGCAAGAGAGGTGCCCTATCCTTCTTGGATCATTCCTTTATGCCTGGAGTTCTTGATAACAAATGGACAAAACTATTATCCCTGTACCCCAAACTGAAATGCAGCATTGCAGATTGTTCCTCTGAGAGTTGCCAGGATGGCTATAACCTCCTTGTAAAAGACCTTTGACGGTAATATAGATTTATATGTGTACAAAATGAGGTATTATTATTGGTCTTTATGAGAGTATTAGAAATTGTAGCTTGTTCATAGTGATGTTTGTGGTCCTATGCAGGCACCTTTTGGAAATTATTTTTACTGTGACTTTCATTGATGATTTTTCCAAGCATGCATGGGTATATCCATTGAAAGCAAAGACTGAAGTGTTTACGTGCTTCAAACAGTTTTTTGGTTTTGGCTTAAAATCTATCAGCAGGTAAAATGGGCACCCTCCATTTTGATTTGGGGGGGGGGGGCGGGGGGGGATATATGTCGTCTGACTTGCATGCATTTTTGGCTGAACGTGGGATAAAACATCAGTGTACAGTGCCATATACACCTCAACAAAATGGAGTTTCTAAATGGACGAACAAGTCACTCATGGAGATGGCGAGTTGAATGGTCAAGAGTCAAGATTTACCACATAGTTTTTGGCTTGAGGCTGGTATGTGTGCTTAACAGGTGTCCCACTAAAGCATTGTAGTCTACCACTCCATATGAAGCTTGGCATGGTCACAAGCCATCTCTTGCTCATTTGTGTGTTTTTGGTTGTCTTGCATATGCATTACTGCCTGAACAACATCGTAGAAAATTAGACAATAAAGCAATGAAATGTGTTTTTGTTGGATACAATTCCGAAAACAAAGGCTATCGTCTGTATGATCTACAAAATAAACAAATTTTGTTTAGCAGTGATGTTTTTGTGGAAGATGCTATTGAGCCATTACTTTCATGTACTAAAGAGACATTTGTTAGCTCCAAAGACATGTATAATACTTTACTACCTCTTTTTACAGGTGGACAGTCTAGGTGGACAGTCTAGACTGGTCCTAATGTGGCAACTTCTCAACCTTTACAAGTTTCATGTGATGATGCAGTTCATTCCATTTTTTATGCAGATTTATATGATGCACTTATTGATGAGAGAGCTAATATTGACGAGGCAAAAACTATGCCAAAATGGCTTGTGTAGACTTTGCGTGACAACAAATTAGATGCATCTTTATCATATCGTACTCGTTTAGGGTCTCATAGTGCCTCTTTTGCATCATATTGCTATGCTATGGTTGCCTCTAGTCTCTGTGATGAGAATGAGCTTGATTCTTTTGATGAAGCATAAAATCTTGAAAATTGGATGCCTGCTATGCAATCGGAATATGATGCTATCATGACAAATGGTACCCGGTCTTTATGTGACTTGCCTCTTGGCAAGAAGGCCATTGGCACTAAGTAGGTATACAAGCTTAAGCGAAAGCCTGATGGAACAGTTGACAGGTATAAGGCTAGGCTTTTTGCAAAGGGTTATGCGTAGGAAAGAGGCATTGATTTTGATGAAACCTTTGCACCTACATGCTGAATGAGTACTATTTGTATCATCTGTGCACTTGCAGCTCATCAAAGTTGGAATGTACATAAGTTGGACATTAAAACTGCATTTTTGAATGATGACTTGCATGAAGAAGTGTATGCTTTTAAGCCCCATGGCTTTGTGCAAAAAGGGCATGAAAACCAAGTGTGTAAGTTGAAGGCATTATATGGTTTAAAGCAAGCACCACGTGATTGGTATGAAAAGATACATGTCTATCTGATTGCACATGGTTTTGAGAATAGTCCAACAGAGAGCACCATATGTTAAGCATGCTAATGATGTGCTTCTGATCATTGTCGTGTATGTTGATGACATGTTGCTCACTGGTCCTCATGAGAAGCATATTGCTGATTTTACGGCTGATTTCCATGCCTTATTTGAGATGTCTGATTTGGGGCATTTGCATCATTATTTGGGCATTCAATTTATGCAGTTGATGGTAGAATAGCTTTGTGTCAAACGAAATATACTGACATATTATTGTAGCATTTTGGCCTTGAAGATTGCAAACCTATTGCCACTCCTATGGAGACAGGCTTACCGTTGAGTCTTCATGATGCTAGAGATGCATTTGATGCTATTCTTTATTAGCAGGCAGTTGGATGCTTGATTTACTTATGCATTACTCGGCGAGATATTCAGTTTGTTGTCTCGCAGATGAGCAAGTCCATGCATTGCCCAAGTGTCAAGCATTGGAACGTGGTTAAGCACATCTTTTGCTACTTGAGTGGTACTCAACTACTTGGATTGTTCTATCCCAAGGGGGGATGACTACTGCAAGATTTACATGCTTTTTTTTTAACTCTAACTCGGCTGGTTGCTATGACACTCGTGTGTCCCTAGTGGCTTTTGCTTCATGCTTGGTAGCTCATGTATATCTTGGTTGAGCAAGAAGCAATCTATTATGGCCACTTCCAATTGTGAGGCTTAGTATAGGGCAACTTTCACATCGACCATTGAGTGTGTATGGCTCAGATGCATTATGGCCGATTTGGATGTTGGTCAGTCTTCTGCCACCACCATCTTCAAAACCAGTCAGAGCGCATTGGCAGTTGCGAGGAACCCTGTGCTCCAAGCTCACACTAAGCACATTGAGATGCATTATCATTATGTCAGGGAGAGGTTCTTTGCTGGAGAGATCAACTTGGCATATGTGCCTACGTAGGAGAACATTAAAGACCTTTTCATGAAGGCTCTGCCTAGCAAGAAGTTTGAAGCTTTCCGAAAAGCTTTGGGCTTACTTCCTTTTATGGATTGATTCCACATACCTTGCAACTTCCTTATACATGAGTGCCAGCTCCTTGTTCACCGCATCACTCCTAGGGGGATTTGTTGATATATTTAGGTAGTGATGTGTGTGAACACACTAGGACCATCAGGGTACTTTTTTCCCTCTTTAGGAGTTTTCCCCTCCGGCTTGTACATACACCTATTGCCCTAATGGGTCACTTATCTTTTGTACATTCTAGTGGTAATACATTCAGAATTGTGTGTTGTGCTCCAAGCTTCTTCTTCTTCCTTGTGCTATTTGCATGCTTCCACAGACGTCTAATTCCAACATACCATTGGGGTTTAGGGGTGATAAAGGTATGTATGCAGTATGCTTGTTAGAGAGAATGACCTATGACTCTCCATCAAATCTACAATTGTATAGTTTATATAATTAACTGTGATCTCGAGAATAACAGAAGTCCATATATGTTGGAACATCAAGCTTACACTATGCTTGAGGTGGATTTGATCTACATAAAACAACTATTGTTTGGATTACGTCAAAAAATATCAATACGAGAGTTCTTTTACTTCTGATAATTTATTGTATTTTTAAAAAAGATTTTTTATGGATCATTTACCATTGTAAAATCTTGAAGCTTTAAACATGTAAATGGAGAAAAATAGAGCTCAAATTCCACAAATTTGAGATGGTTGAGCTTGGCAATCAAGGAATTAATCAATCACCTAAAAGTAGATCAAATTAGATCTTTTTTTTTCCTAGATTGTAGGAAAGTGAATTGATTTTCTTCAACAACTGATCCCGTCTTCATTTGAATTCAAAATCAACTTGTAGAAGTCGTGTAGCACTTCAAGAGTCTATATAAAGACTTCAAGTCACTTTTACATTACATGGAAGCAATATACATACACTTGTGGCCATCATTGTATTGCTCCTTCATTTCTCCGCATCATCTTCTTCAACAACAGTAAACTTGCAAAAGCTTCTTCTTTCTTTACAGAGCTTCAAATTGGATGAATGAGCACTCATCTGAAACATATTAGTGTCTAGTTTATGTGTACACTTTTTCAAAGCATTTGCTTTAGTAGATGTGGAGAAACATAAGTTTTTCTGTCTTGGGGTCTATCTCTGTGCAGGCCTGAAAAATAGAAGGTACCACTTTTGAGTGTCAACTTCATTCCAAAAGCATTTTTTTTTAATTTCTTGTAATCTTGTGCATTCTATTACACTCAATCCTATGTGTATCATTCATCCAAAAGGATTTTTTCCAATTGTAATCATGTTGGATGAGCATCTGAAGTTGATTTTTTCATCCAAAGATAGTAAGCTTTTTGAGTTAGTCAATGCACAAACCTATCTATTTTATATTGAATCTTTCTCCTTGATGCTCCAAAGCACATAATGTATTTTATTGCACTTATCATATGCCTATAAGGTCTATTTGAGTCTCCATAAGCTCAATGGTTGGTCCTATGCTGGTTGGCTAGATTGAACTTCATCACTTCGCAACTCACTTTTCTACCTCCCACAAGCTTCTCCAACTTCTTTCAGTGATACCAGAGATAGATCAAGATGGGTGAAGAGTTTCCATCAATGATTGACAAGTTTGATCAACACAACTATGTGGCTTGGCAAATCAGAATGGAGGTGGTAGAAATATTTATGGAATTGTAGCAAGTGATGAAGCTATGCCTATTCCAAGATCCAAAGGAGAACCTACACAAGAGGAGAAAAATAAGCTCACACTTTGGAGTGCAAGGGATGCTCAAGCAAGGTTGTACGTACTAAATTCTATCTTTGAATTTCTATTACCACATATTAGAGGATGCAAGATATCTCAAGAGACTTGAGATATCCTAGAGACCTCTTTTCTACTAGTACAAAAGCAAGGCAAAAGCATTCTTGGAAGGAGTTCAACCATCTGAAGAAGATGGCTAAACAAACCATCACAGAGTTTGTTACAAAGGTCAAGGAGGTTGTTGATCAATTGGCATCCATTGGAGAGTTGATTGAAGAAGAGGCCATCATGAGGAAAATTCTTGATGGGATTAGAAGTGATAAGCAATGGCAGTCTTTCACCATAGCTTATGATCTCATCATGGATGTGCAAAATCCAGACTTCAACATCTTTCTTGGAAAACTCTTCAATCAGGAGGCTAACAATGGCATAAAGGAAGGTAAATCCTATCATGGTAATTCAACTAGTGCTCTATATGCAGATAAGAAGGATAAGAAGCTGAAAGGAAAGAAGAAGGAAGAATATGAAGAGGAGACTTCCCAGGCCAACTTCGCAAGCAAGAGCAAGTGGAAAGGGAAGAAGAAAGGACCAAAGCATGATAAAAATAAAGGTAAGAATGTTCAACCTTGTGCCATCTGTTATAAGACCAATCACACCACTCAAAATTGCTGGTTCAATAGGAAGACCCGGAAAGGAAGTGGAAGAGGTGGATATGGCAGCAATAGAGGAAGAAGTGGACACAACTTCAACAATAAAAATAGAGGCCATAACAGAAGGAACTACAACAATTATTCTGAAGATCAACCGCATGAAGACTCATTGCTTCTAATGAATCTAAGCCACAAAGAAGGTAAAGAAGATGATCATTTGTTCTACATAGATTCAGGATGTTCAAATCATGTTGCAAGCAACATTGCTCTTGTATCTGACTTGGCAAGTCCAAAGCATAGACATGAAGTACAAATAAGGGATGATACTAAAAACAATGTGGAGAAGATTGGTAATGTTAAAGCTTCCAATGGCAAGACAAACATTCTAAGTAAGGTTCTCTATGATGGGGGAAGTATCTCAACCCGTATGCAACGACGAAGCGTGAATGACCTCCACAGGTATCCTTCTTTGACCTCTGCACACCAAAAATGCTCTTTCTCAGAGCATATGCAGAGAGCTCCAGTGAGCTTTTGTAGACCTGTAGTAGACACCAAGGGCTTTCCAACAAAACAAATTTCACTTGCAATGGATGCTTACACAAAGAGAACCAATGTCTACAACATGAGCTACTTGAATGCTCACAACTGCTAGTCAAGCAGAGACCTCACTTCACTCCAGCTAGCTTTTCTCAGAGATAATACAGAGAATGAATCTCAAAATTGAGTCCACTTTAGAGCACTCTAATAGATACCCAATGACACCAAAATCATAGCAAATGGATACATAGAGAAGGAGAACCAGCCCTTACAACAGAGAGCAACATATTTCCAACAGAGCCTACACACAGAGAGAGATATCAATCACACACCTTCACTAAAATGAATGTTGCTCCCAGACTACTCAGAGAATGCTCCAGAGAATTGGTGAGCATAAAATAGACTCTAATAGCTATCCAATGAGACAAGAATTACATCAAATGGATACAATATGAGGGAGAACCAATGCTAACAACTCAGGGGTAGAGAGTTGCAACACTGCCTGTGCACACATATAGATATGCCTACTAAAAGAAAACAAACAAGCAAGCAAGGGGCTAGCTTAAGCAAGGGGCTTGCTTATCACAACTCCAGCACTTAGTGCTCACTTTACATGAGCTAAAACTCCAAGAAGATGGCCCAAAACAAGTCGGGATACATGCTCCTTTTATAGTGAGAAGTGTGCCCCTAAAATCTAGGAACTACCTTTCCAAATCAGCCTCCTAACTTGGAGGACTTAGTTGAGATGACTTGGGGAGTGGTTGAGTGACTTTTCTTGATAGAATCTCGTGGCTTTTGGCTTCCTTTGATTGCTCCACATGTCCATAAAAGATTCCCCACGAATTTGTAGCTTGAAGCTTGAGTTTTAACACTCTATGTACCCACTATCATTAAAAACCTAATAAGTATAGGCCAAATAGTTGAAAATGGCTTGCAAGTTAGGTTCACCCAACATGGAGCTTTTGTGGAAGATCCATGTCAAGGCTTCAAGAAGATAGCTAGATATGAGAAGCATGGTAGGCTCTTTACTTTTGAAGTAGGAGAAACCAGGAATATAGCTCTATTCACTTTTGGATCTCAAACCCTAAGTGAGCTTGAAGTGTGGCATAAGAGACTTTCTCATGTGAATGAAAGAACCTTGAAGGATATATGTAGGGATCAAAGTGTTCTAGGGATATCAAACATATAAAAGCAACAGATGATCAGAAGGTGTGATGCATGTCAGATTGGGAAGGCACAAAGACAACCATTCAACCACAAAGGCTACATCCACAACAACTTATTGGACTTAGTATATACAGATGTATGGGGGCCAAGTCAAGAACCTTCATTAGTAGGATCAAGGTATTATGTCTCATTTATTGATGACCATAGTAGATGGACTATTTTGTACTTTATCAAAAGTAAGAATGAAGTATTATTAGTAGGATCAAGGTATTATGTCTCATTTATTGATGACCATAGTAGATGGACTATTTTGTACTTTATCAAAAGTAAGAATGAAGTATTTGATTGCTTCAAAAAGTATCTAGCACATATGAAGAATCATATAGGTAGATCACTCAAGAAGCTCAGATCTGACGCAGGGGGAGAACACTTCTCCAAAGAGTTTGATGAGTTCTTGTAGGATAAAGGTATCAAAAAGGGAAGTGACTACTAAGTATTCTCCTCAACTTAATGGAATTGCAGAGAGGAGAAACAAGACATTGGTTGGATCAATCAAAACAATTCTTGAAGAGAAGAGGCTGCCATATTATCTATGTGCAGAGGCTATTTCAACTACTATGTACCTTGTCAATAGAATACCATCCAAATCACTTCAAGGTATGAATCCTTATGAAGCATGGCATGGAAGAAAACCTAGTGGTTGACATTGCAAGGTGTTTTGTTGTTTAGCTTATGTTCATGTACCATCACAAATAAGAGGTAAGCTAGATGAAAGGGCAACAAAGGTAGTGTTTATTGGGTATGACTCATCTCAGATGGATTACTGGTTCTATAATCCTTCAACCAAGCAATTCACTACAATTAGGGATGTTGTGCTTGATGAACATAGGTCTTGGCATGATGAAGAAAAAGAAAGGTAACTCTACCATATGATCTTGATTTTGATTCTCATCAATTAGGAAGCAAGCATGATACATGTTGATATATTTAGGTAGTGATGTGTGTGAACACTCTAGGACCATCGGGGCACTTTTTTCCCTCTTTAGGAGGTTTTTCCTCCCGGCTTGTATATACGCCTATTGCCCTAATGGGCTACTTATCTTTTGTACATTCTCTAGTAATACATTCAATATTGTGTGTTGTGCTCCAAGATTCTTCTTCTTCCTTGTGCTGTTCACGTGCTTTCGCAGACGTCTAACTCTAACAATTGGTATCAGAGCAGGTCGTCGCTTCATCTAGGGCACCATCGACACTCCTCCATTTGCAGTCTCAGATTCGCACGAAATTTGGTGAGCAAACGCACTATCGTAGTGCTTGTGCATGCTATTTCGTCTTTTTGTGCCAAAGGTATATACCAGTTTTTGTTCACCAGTATAAGCATCTCGAAGTCTGCTACAGGTCTAGCGAAATTTGTCTGGGATGTTTTGTTCAACTTTTTGAGATATAGTCAATTTTGTGCATCAAGGTATTGCCATGGCTGAAAGTAGTGATGTATTCCGTATGTTGGCTGTTGAGGATAAGTTGGATGGTACGAACTACCCATTATGGGCTTATATGATGCGGCATGTGTTGATTGCAAAAGGACTGTGGAACATTGTGCAGGGTGTTGAAAAACGTCCTATCACACGTGCAACTGTTACAACTGCAGGTACTGAAGCCGATGCAGAAGGTGTCGAAGATGAAGATATTCTGCATATTCTTGTTCGTGCTGCGGTTTCTGCTGCACCTACTGCAAAGTAGATTCGCGGGGATGGCAGAAATGCCCAGGCACATGCATTGATAGCTTTGTCTGTCAAACGTGCCATTATTCCTCACATTCGCTCTTGCAGAACAGCTAAGGATGCTTTGGATACACTTACCACATTGTACCAAGCTAGGAATGAGGCTCTTGTTGCTTACCTCCGAAAACAGTTGGAGAGTGAGCACATGAATGAAGGTGATTCTATGGACAGTTTCCTAACGAAGATCAAAGACTTGAAGGAACAGTTGATTTTTGCTGATGAGGTTATAATTGTTTTGTAAGTACTGTAAAGGGAATGATCATATCATAAAGAACTGTCCAAAACTGGCTGCTAAGAGGCAAAGAAGAAAGAGGCTTGAATGGTTGTTGCAAAGGCCTCTACACCAAAAACAGAGTCCGCTAATCTTGTGCAGGAAGAAGAATGGGCGTTTACTACTGTTTGCAGTTTTGACCCATCTTCTCATGAGCAGTGCATGTTTGCAGTAGACTCAGATGTTTGGTATTTTGACAGTGGGGCGACCAAACATATTACCTCGCAGCGCAGTTTCTTCTCTTTACTCAAGCCTGCCTCTATAGGGAATACTGTTACATGCGCCAACAACTCCTCTTATCCTGTTATGGGAGTTGGTAAGATCATTTTGACTATTGCTGATGGTAGTTCTTTCACTTTGTCAGATGCTTTATTTGTGCCAGGGATCAAGAAGAACCTGTTATTAGTTTCTGCATTAGCCAAGATTGGCTTGGTTGTGAAATTTGTTGATGACAGGTGTACAGTTCATGATCTATCAAATGGCGATGTGATTATTGCTTCTGGCATTTTATGTCGTGGGCTGTATAAGCTCATAGACTATGAAAGATCTGTAAATGATTTGGCATGTGCAATAAATGATTCTCAAGATATGTCAGATGCAAAGCTTTGGCATGCATGCTTTGGTCATCTGAATTTTGCTAGTTTGCTACGCCTGTAGAAATCTGAAATGGTGTTCTCTTTGCCCAAACTTGAGGCACCTGGAAAACATGTTTCTGAAGGCTGTATTTTGGGCAAAATGTAGCATTCCTCATTTCCAAAAGATGGTTCAGTTCGGGCTAGTCAGAAATTACAGCTTGTACATAGTGATGTCTGTGGTCCTATGTAGACATCTTCTTTTGGAAATTATCTTTACTTCGTGAATTTCATTGATGATTTTTCCAGGCATGCATGGGTATATCCATTGAAGGAAAAATCCGAAGTGTTCATGTGCTTCAAACAGTTTTTGGTTTTGGCTGAAAATCTGTCAGCATGTAAAATGGGCACCCTCCATTCTGATCAAGGGGGGGAATATATGTCTTCTGATTTTAATGCATTTCTGGCTGAACATGGGATAAAACACCAGTGTAGAGTGCCATATACACCTCAACAGAATGGAGTTGCTGAACGAAAGAACATGTCACTCATGGAGATGGCGAGGTGTATGGTCAAGAGTCAGGCTTTACCACATAGTTTCTGGAATGAGGCTGTCATGTGTGCAGCATATGTACTGAACAGGTGTCCCACTAAAGCGCTACAGTCTATCACTCCATATGAGGCTTGGCATGATCGCAAGCCATCTGTTGCTCATCTGCGTGTTTTTGGTTGTTTGGCATATGCATTAGTGCCTGAACAACATCGTAGAAAATTGGATGATAAAGCAGTAAAATGTATTTTTTGTTGGGTACAGTTCTGAAAGTAAAGGCTATCGTCTGTATCATCCATAGACTAAATGCATTCTGGTTAGGCGTGATGTTGTTTTTGTGGAAGATGCTATTCAACCATTGCTTTCATGTACTAAGGAGACATCTGTTAGCGCCAAAGACATGTATGATACTTTGCTGCCTCTTTTTACAGGTGGACAGTCTAGTGCTGGTCCCAATGAGGCAACTTCTAAGCCTTTGCAGGTTTCATGTGATGATGCAGATCATCCCATTTCTAATGCAGATTTACATGATGCACTAGTTGATGAGAGAGCTGATATTGAGCAGGCAAAAACTATGCCAAAATGGCTAGTGCAGACTTTGCGTGAAAGCAAATTAGATGCACCTCTATCATATCGTACTCGTTTAAGATCTCATAGTGCCTCTTTTGCATCAGATTGCTATGCTATGGCTGCATCTAGTCTCTGTGATGAGAATGAGCCTGTTTCGTTTGATGAAGCACAAAATTCAAAAAATTGGATGGCTTCTATGCAATCTGAATATGATGCAATAATGAAGAATGGTACTTGGTCTTTATGTGACTTTCCACCTGGCAAGAAGGCCATTGGCACTAAGTGGGTCTACAAGCTGAAGCATAAACTTGATGGTACAATTGACATGTATAAGGCTAGGCTTGTTGCAAAGGGTTATGCGCAGGAAAGAGACATTGATTTTGATGAGACCTTTGCACCTACATGCCGTATGACTATTGTTCGGAGCATTTGTGCACTTATAGCCCATCATGGTTGGAATGTACATCAGTTGGACATTAAAACTGCATTTCTGAATGGTGACTTGCACGAAGAAGTGTATGTTTTTCAGCCCCGTGGCTTTGTGTAGAAAGGGCATGAAAACCAGGTGTGCAGGTTAAAGAAGGCATTATATGGTTCAAAGCAAGCACCACGTGCTTGGTATGAGAAGATACATGCCTATCTGATTGCACATGGTTTTGAGAACAGTCCAACTGAAAGCACCTTATATGTTAAGCCTGCTAATGATGTACTTCTGATCATTGTTGTCTATGTTGACGACATGCTACTCACTGGTCGTATTGAGAAGCATATTGCTGATTTTAAGGCTGATTTGCATGCCTCATTTGAGATGTCTGATTTGGGGCATTCGCATCATTATTTGGGCATTCAGTGTATGCAGGTTGATGGGGGAATGGCTTTGTGTCAAACAAAATATATTGACACATTATTGCAGCGTTTTGGCCTTGAAGACTGTAAGCCTATTGCTACTCCTATGGAGACAGGTTTACGATTGAGTCTTCATGATGCTGGAGATGCATTTGATGTTGTTCTCTATCAGCAGGCTGTTGGATGCTTGATTTACTTATGCATTACTCGGCCAGATATTCAGTTTGTTGTCTCACAGACGAGCAGGTTTATGCATTGCCCAGGTGTCAAACATTGGCAGGCGGTTAAGAGCATCTTTCGCTACTTGAGTGGTACTCGGCCACTTGTGTTGTTTGATCCCAAGGGGGGATCACTACCGCCAGATTTGCATGCTTTTTCTGACTCGGACTGGGCTGGTTGCTATGACACTCGTGTGTCCACTAGTGGCTTTTGCTTCACGCTTGGTAGCTCATGTATATCTTGGTTGAGCAAGAAGCAGCCTACTGTGGCCACTTCTAGTTGTGAGGCTGAGTATAGGGCAGCTTTCACAACGACTGTTGAGTGTGCGCGGCTCAGACGCCTTATGGCTGATTTGGGTGTTGGTCAGACTTCTGCCACCACCATCTTCACTGACAGTCAGAGCGCATTGGCAGTTGCGAGGAACCCTGTGTTCCATGCTTGCACTAAGCACATTGAGGTGCATTATCACTATGTCAGGGAGAGGTTCTCTACTGGGGAGGTCAGCTTGGCATATGTGCCCACGCAGGAGAACATTGCAGACCTTTTCACGAAGGCTCTGCCTAGGGAGAAGTTTGAAGCTTTCCACAAAGCTTTGGGCTTACTTCATTTTGTGGAGTGATTACCACATAGCTTGACACTTCCTTATACATGAGTGCCAGCTACTTGTTCACCGCATCACTCCCAGGGGGGATTTGTTGATATATTTAGGTAGTGATGTGTGTGAACACTCTAGGACCGCCGGGGCACTTTTTTCCCTCTTTAGGAGGTTTTTTCCCCCGGCTTGTATATACGCCTATTGCCCTAATGGGCTACTTATCTTTTGTACATTCTCTAGTTATACATTCAGTATTGTGTGTTGTGCTCCAAGCTTCTTCTTCTTCCTTGTGTTGTTCACGTGCTTCCGCAGACGTCTAACTCCAACAATACATAGGTCCAGGATCCAAGAAGTGATACAGATGATGACCAAGATGAAAATGAAAAGGATTACAAGCTATGGAAGTCAAGAGGCAAAGCAAAGATGCAAGAGTGTGGTGAATGCTCCAAGCAAGCACCTAGAAGGTCAACAAGGGAGAAAAAACAACCACAAAGGTATGGATATGATTCTATATTTTTTACAAAGAATTCAATCTACTTGGTGAAGGACTCATTTTTAGAGGAACCCTCAACCTATGAAGAGGAAAATGTTAACCCTAATTGGGAAAAGGCCATGAAAGAAGAAATAGATGCATTGAAGGAGATGTACACTTGGGATTTGGTTCCAATGTCACCCAATCAAAAGGTAATTGGTTGTAGATGGGTATATAAAGTTAAAAGAAACTTAGATGGATCAGTTTGTAGATACAAGGCAAGATTAATTGCCAAAGGATGCTCACAAACTCATGGTATAGACTATGAGGAAACATTCTCACCAGTTACAAATATAACTACAATCAGAACATTGATAAGTGTAGATGTTGCAAGAAATTAGACACTCCTCCAACTTGATGTAAAAAACGATTTTTTCAAGATTACGCCGAAAATTTTGTGACTATATTAGAGATGTACACTTTGAAGCCGCAACTCGATAAGAAGGATACTTCTCTAGCCATGCCTCCCATCTTCGATCAGCAATCATTTCTACAAGAGTTGGTGTTGGCAGCAATCAAGGCACCCAAGGACTCATAAGACAAGGAAGCCAAAGAAGGGAGCTAGAGCGGAGAGAAGGCACAAGTAGAAAAAGTAGTCAATGAAGATCTGGTAAATAGGCCATCCAAATTTTCCAACCAAACCGCATTTGAACAGTGATTTTCATCACTACCTTAACCTTGTAAATACCGTTTTTGGATAGTTTCAAATCCATTTTGTGCAAGCCAAGGAGTCCTTGAGCTTGAGGAGCATTAGAAGTACCTACCTATCAATTTTCATATTTTTTAGACTCCATTTGAGCCCTCAAATAGGCCCTAGAACCTAATTTTTAACTAGGCCGAACACTAGGTCTGGAGAGGGCCAAAAACTAGTAAAAAACTATAAAAAGAGCTAGAGAGCTCATTTTTGAGGCTAGCTTGTTGTAGAATTGAACTTCTAAGAGCACTTTTGAGAAATATAAAGAAGTCCATTGTCTCTCTCTTTGTTTTTGCCTTGTGTGCTCGTGTGTGTGTATGTGTGTGCATGTTAATGTGCTTCTCACTCACGCACTTGTGCCATCACTTGTTCGAGGTCTTCATACCATCCTCACGTCTTCCCGGATTGACATTAAAGGAGGTGCTACTCATCACTGAGCTACAATTGGCTTGACTTCCAATAATCCAATGAGCACGATATAGGCAGTTGCAAATCGTGTAGCACAAAAGATACGAAGTGCTTTATTGGGATATTTTGAATGAAAGAGTGAATATGAAAATTGATGCTCTCTGATAAATTTGATCCCATGATTCGCATCTAATAAACTTTGTTTAATGAAAGATAATCTATCTATATCTTTCAATAATAGATTTAGTGTATGAGTTATGCATGGAACCCAAGTAATGCCTCATACTTGTTTTGAATTGCAATTCCAGCATTTCAAAGATTAGATGCATTATCAGTCACTATCGCAGTCACATTCTTTAGAACACCTACACGTGATATAGCATGTTCATATATCTTTACATATCATATCCTCATTTCCCCTTCCATTTCCCTCATTTCACTTGTGAGAGAGAGCGAGAGAGCGATTTTTGTGTGCTGCTTTTGCATGTTTTTTGAGCTTCCTTGCAGGATTTGGCTGTCTCATCGTCTCCAGCAGGCTGCACAGATACTGAAAAGCCCGGCCCTATCTCTGTGTCGCAGACCTCTGTCGATCGCGATCGACAGAAAAATTGAGCTTTTGGTAAAACAGAGTATACCACATTGAGACACATAAGGAGCACAGTCCAAATCACTTATCAAAATTAAAAAATTCCTTAGTTCTCTGTTAGTTGCGATTGACACTGTCGATTGCGATCGACAGCCACGACCGACAGACCCAGTCAATCGCGATTGACACTATTGATCGCGATCGACAGCCACGACCGACACCTCTGTCAGTCGCGATTGTCACCGTCGATCGTGACCGACTGAATTTTGCCGATTGACACATAATTTTGCGTGCCCACGTGTCCATCACGATGGATAGACCCACGATTGACTGAATTTCACCGAAATTCGCGCAAAAAGTATCGATCGCGATTGACACTGTCGATCGCGATTGACAGGTCCCACGGGCCGACTCTTTCGATTGTGATTGACACCGTCGATCGCGATCGATAGGCCCCGACGGACACCTCTGTCAATCGCGGTTGACAGACCTGTCGATCACGATTGACAGACATTTTTGGCTAAATTTTTAGGGTTTTTGTGTTCCAAGTTTTGGGGTAATTTTGGGCATACGTGTCAATCAACTGGCATTTGGTGAGGTCCCTACACTTGTGTTTTGAGAAAAATCATGTGAACTGTTAGCCTGTTTGAACCCTGTTTTAACCCTAAAATCTTGAATAGACATAACTTCCTCATACGAAATCCGTTCGGGGTGAAGTTGACCATATCCAGGGGGAAGAAAACTAAGCGATCTCTAGAATTGTTTTCCATGAAGACAAAAGGCTAATTGATATCTGAGTTACATGAATGAGAGTGATTTGTTCTGTCATTTGAATTTAAGTCTTCAGATAACTTTGGGACTTTTACACGTCCATTGAGAGCATTCGAGGGCATCCAAAGCAAGGGCATTCTGCAAGCTTGAGAACGGGGGTTCTTGAGCACTAAAGAGCCAGGGATCAGCAAGTGAGGTTGGAATACTCTAAACGTCCTCTCTCAATTCCTAGCTTAGGCTAAGTGCAATTAGTGCTAGAAGTGAGTCAAGGCGACGATAGGCATCTATCAAGTTGAAGACTACCTAAATACTCAAGTTCAAGCTAAAACATAATCTCTGTACGATCGATAACTTTAAAATAAAAGAACTTAACGTGGAACGATCAACGAAAAGTGCAGAAATTAACTCAAGTATTCCTGACGACATGATACACACAAGATCATAAACACGATAATCAACTAAAAAAGAACCAAGTAACTGATACAAATTGAGCTGCAACGAGGTTGTACTTTGGGTTAAAATTGGGACGACTCGATTAGGCTTATGAACCTTAGATCAGGACGACACCTAGGGAGAGATAGACAGAGTCTTAGGTCTTCAGAGGCTAGTGTCAATCATACTGCTAGGTCTTGGGCTCAACAGTTGAGCCATTATTCACACTACCCTAGCTCTGAAACTAGTGAGTCCGAGATGTCTCAGGGTATGGAGAGACCTACAGGAAGTTCAAGAGTGCCATATTTACATAGGGTCGAAGGCCCCTATAAGACGCAACTGGAATACCTTAGGACCAACTGATTAGGTGCTTGCATCTATGAGGACGGCTTAGGAAGATCTATGGTCCAGATCAAAAACCCAGATCAACCCATTGGACTAGAACATCCAGCAGTCAAGTTTGAAAATGGTGCATACCTGGACAAAGTGTTGAGCCCATAAAAGTCATATTGGTCAAAGTCAACTATAGTCAAAGTCAAAAGATCAAAGTCAAATGGGTTAAAGTCAACAAAGTCAAGGTCAAAGTCAACAAATGCAAAGTCAAAGTGCTAAAGTGCAGGTGTTAAAGTGCACAGGTAGTGCACAATTAATTGTCCACAAAGGGTAAATTGGAGAAAGTGGGTTGCAGGTTGCAGAGGTATTTCTCTAATTTCCCTAAGGTTCAAAGTGTTTTTAAAGTGTTTTGGAAGGTTCAGGTGAACCCTCCCTTATGTGCACATTTGAAGAGTTAAAAGGAAAATGTGAAGGTATGTGAAGCGGAAGCATACGCAGAAGTGAAAGTATGGCCCCCCAATTAAAATTTTTGGTTTTATTCTAAAGTCACTACAGGACAAAACAGGAAGTAGTTGTTGGAGTTAGACGTCTGCAGAAGCACGCGAACAGCACAAGGAAGAAGAAGAAGCTTGGAGCACAACACACAAGACTGAATGTATTACTAGAGAATGTACAAAGATAAGTAGCCCATTAGGGCAATAGGCGTATATACAAGCCGGGGGAAAAAAACCTCCTAAAGAGGGAAAAAAGTGCCCTGGCGGTCCTAGAGTGTTCACACACATCACTACCTAAATATATCAACAAATCCCCCTTGGGAGTGATGCGGTGAACAAGGAGCTGGCACTCATGTATAAGGAAGTGCCGAGCTCTGTGGAAATCACTCCACAAAAGGAAGTAAGCCCAAAGCTTTGCGGAAAGCTTCAAACTTCTCCCTAGGCAGAGCCTTCGTGAAAAGGTCTGCAATGTTCTCCTGCGTGGGCACATATGCCAAGCTGATCTCCCCAGCAGAGAACCTCTCCCTGACATAGTGATAATGCACCTCAATGTGCTTAGTGCGAGCATGGAACACAGGGTTCCTCGCAACTGCCAATGCGCTCTAACTGTCAGTGAAGATGGTGGTGGTAGAAGACTGGCCAACACCCAAATCAGCCATAAGGCGTCTGAGCCACACACACTCAACAGTCGTTGTGAAAGCTGCCCTATACTCAGCCTCACAACTGGAAGTGGCCACAGTAGGCTGCTTCTTGCTCAACCAAGATATACATGAGCTACCAAGCATGAAGCAAAACCATTGGTGGACACACGAGTGTCATAGCAACCAGCCCAATCTGAGTCAGAAAAAGCATGCAAATCTGGCGGTAGTGATCCCCCCTTGGGATAAAACAACCCAAGTAGCCGAGTACCACTCAAGTAGCGAAAGATGCGCTTAACCGCTTTCCAATGCGTGACTCCTGGGCAATGCATAAACCTGCTCATCTGTGAGACAGCAAACTGAATATCTGGCCGAGTAATGCATAAGTAAATCAAGCATCCAACAGCCTGCTGATAGAGAACAGCATCAAATGCATCTCCAGCATCATGAAGACTCAATCGTAAACCTGTCTCCATAGGAGTGGCAATAGGCTTACAGTCTTCAAGGCCAAAACGCTGCAATAATGTGTCAATATATTTCGTTTGACACAAAGCCATTCCACCATCAACTTGCATAAACTGAATGCCCAAATAGTGATGCAAATGCCCCAAATCAGACATCTCAAATGAGGCATGCAAATCAGCCTTGAAATCAGCAATATGCTTCTCAAGAGGACCAGTGAGCAGCATGTCGTCTACATAGACAACAATGATCAGAAGCACATCATTAGCACGCTTAACATATAAGGTGCTTTCAGTTGGACTGTTCTCAAAACCATGTGCAATCAGATAGGCATGTATTTTCTCATACCAAGCACGTGGTGCTTGCTTTAAACCATATAACGCCTTCTTTAACCTGCACACCTGGTTTTCATGCCCTTTCTGCACAAAGCCACGGGGCTGAAAAACATACACTTCTTCATGCAAGTCACCATTCAGAAATGCTGTTTTAATGTCCAACTGATGTACATTCCAACCATGATGGGCTGCAAGTGCACAAATGCTCCGAACAGTAGTCATACGGCATGTAGGTGCAAACAACCAAAAACACGCAGATGAGCAACAGATGGCTTGCGGTCATGCCAAGCCTCATATGGAGTGATAGACTGCAACGCTTTGGTGGGACACCTGTTCACTACATATGCTGCACACATGACAGCTTCAAGCCAGAAACTATGTGGTAAAGCCTGACTTTTGACCATGCACCTCGCCATCTCCATGAGTGACCTGTTCTTTCGTTCAGCAACTCCATTCTGTTGAGGTGTATACGGCACTGTACACTGGTGTTTTATCCCACGTTCAGCCAGAAATGCATTAAAATCTGAAGACATATATTCCCCCCCTCGATCAGAACGGAGGGTGCCCATTTTACATGCTGACAGATTTTCAGCCAAAACCAAAAACTGTTTGAAGCACATGAACACTTCGGACTTTGCTTTGAGTGGATATACCCATGCATGCCTGGAAAAATCATCAATGAAAGTCACGAAGTAAAGGTAATTTCCAAAAGAGGGTGTCTGCATAGGACCACAGACATCACTATGTACAAGCTGCAATTTCTGCATAGCCCGAACTGAACCATCTTTTGGAAAGGAAGAACGCTGCATTTTGCCCAAAATACAGCCTTCACAAACATGTTTTCCAGGTGCCTCAAGTTTGGGCAAAGAGGACACCATTTCAGATTTCTGCAGGCGTAACAAGCTAGCAAAATTCAGATGACCAAAGCGTGCATGCCAAAGCTTTGCATCTGACATAGCCTGAGAATCATGAACTGCACATGCCGAATCATTCACAGATCTTTCATAGTCTATGAGCTTATACAGCCCACGACATAAAATGCCAGAAGCAATAATCACATCGCCATTTGAGAGATCATGGACTGTACACCTGTCATCAACGAATTTCACAACCAAGCCAATCTTGGCTAATGCAGAAACTGATAACAGGTTCTTTTTGATCCCTGGCACAAATAAAGCATCTGACAAAGTGAAAGAACTACCATCAGCAGTAGTCAGAATGATCTTACCAACTCCCATAACAGGATAAGAGGAGTTATTGGCGCATGTGACAGTATTCCCTGTAGGGGCAGGCTCGAGTGAAGAGAAGAAACTGCGCTGCGAGGTAATATGTTTGGTCGCCCCACTGTCAAAGTACCAAACATCTGAGTCTACTGCAGACATGCACTGATCATGAGAAGATGGGTCAAAACTGCAGACAGTAGTAAACGCCCATTCTTCTTCCTGCACAAGATTTGCAGACTCTGTTTTTGGTGTAGAGGCCTCTGCAACAACCATTCCAGCCTCTTTCTTCTTTGCCTCTTTAGCAGCCAGTTTTGGACAGTTCTTTATAATATGATCATTTCCTTTACAGTACTTGCAGAACAATTTCTGCTTTTCTGATTTCTTCTCATCTTTATCCTGGTTCTTCGATTGTGCAGCATTTGCAGATTTCTGCTTACTAGTAGAAGAGCTCCATTTTCCTTTGCCCTTCTGACTAGCCAGGAAAGCTTGATCTGCAACACGCATAATGGACCTGTTCTGCCTGGACTGATCTTCCTGCAACAGAACAGAGACTAATTCCTCAAATGACAAGGCATTCGGATTGCCTTTCATCATCAATCGAAGAGTAGAGGCAAAACTCTGATATGAATCAGGAAGGCCATTCAGAACGGTCTGCATAAGTGAGCTATCTGGTATAACCTCATCAGCAGAAATCAATTGTTCCTTCAGGTCTTTGATCTTTGTAAGAAAACTGTCCATCGAATCACCTTCATTCATGTGCTCACTCTCCAACTGTTTTCGGAGGTAAGCAACACGAGCCTCATTCCTAGCCTGGTACAAAGTGGTAAGTGTATCCCAAGCATCCTTTGCTGTTCTGCAAGAGCGAATGTGAGGAATAATGGCATGTTTGACAGACAAAGCTATCAATGCATGTGCCTGGGCATCTCTGCCATCCCATCGAATCTGCTCTGCAGTAGGTGCAACAGAAACAGCAGCACGAACAGGAATCTGCGGAATATCATCTTCGACACCATCTTCATCAGCTCCAACACCTGTATTTACAGTACCTGTCGTTACAGGTGTAACAGGACGTCTTTCAACACCCTGCACAATGTTCCACAATCCTTTTGCAACCAGTACATGTCGCATCATATAAGCCCATAATGGGTAGTTGGTACCATCCAACTTATCCTCAACAGCCAACATACGGAATACATCACTGCTTTCAGCCATGGCCGGTGACTAAAATACCTTGATGCAGAAAATTGACTGTATCTCAAAAAGTTGAACAGAACTGCCCACACGAGTTCTGCTAGACCTGTAGCAGACTTCGAGACGCTTAAACTGGCGAACAGAAACTGGTATATACCTTTGGCACAAATGGATAGCCTGCACAAGCACTGCGATAGTGCGTTCGGAGGCCGAAACGAGCTCAGATCGCGATTTCGGCACCACACAGCGAAGCTGTTTTGATCTCGGAAACACCCTGAGTATGCTCACCAAATTTTGTGCGAATCTGAGACTGCAAACGGAGGAGTGTCGACGGCGCCCTAGAAGAAGCAACGACCTGCTCTGATACCAATTGTTGGAGTTAGACGTCTACGGAAGCACGCGAACCGCACAAGGAAGAAGAAGAAGCTTGGAGCACAACACACAAGACTGAATGTATTACTAGAGAATGTACAAAGATAAGTAGCCCATTAGGGCAATAGGCGTATATACAAGCCGGGGGAAAAAAACCTCCTAAAGAGGGAAAAAAGTGCCCCGGCGGTCCTAGAGTGTTCACACACATCACTACCTAAATATATCAACAGTAGTTGGCTGCCCACTTGTGAAGACAATCTTGGGACATCAAAGTGAGCACCAAGATACTCTTGCAGTTAGGAGCGTACGTGAATTGACACACTCAAATCAAGGCAAAGAATATTCTTGGATAAGGCTAAGACTAAGCAAGAGTGAGCATAGTGTAAGTGGAGCAAGAGACACACAGTGTGCGATGTAGAGAAGTGAAGTAAGGTGTGCATGAAGAGTGACCAAGGAAGTGTGCAGAGGAGTGCTAAGCTAGTTCCCCAAGGATCCCAAGGTCTCATTGAAGTGTGCGCGTGCCGACAGAAGGTATCCATCCCTCCCCTTAGTGGAAGCTTGGTGCAAGGTGTGCACAAGTGCAGGCTTGGAGAAGGTGGAGGTTGGGTGCAGAGGAGGCTGGCAGCAACAAGCCCCTTGGGTATTTGGTATTTTGTAATTGAGCACTCTGTGGGATTTTGCACAGAAGCATTGGATTGTATTGTGCTTCACATTGTATTTGTCTTATTATAATCAATCGGCAGAGGCTTCCAATGTGTATCTTTCTTCTTTTCTTTCCCTTTTCTCCTACAAACGCTCAAATCCCTTCTTGTCCAAGAATCCCCCAACAAAATTTGGCACGCACGGTGGGACTCCAAGGAGATTTGAGCATAGGAGAAGATATATTGCAGTTGGAGAAGCAAAATTCAAGTGTTGACAGTACCACTCGAGTGGATTAAGAGGTACATATTCTTATCGATTATCTCATACTAAGAGGACTATGAACAGTCCATGACCGCAAGCTGGTCCCAAACATTGAGGGTCACCTGCAAGCAAACAAGAAGGAAGGCTGTTAGAAGATCCTCTAGTTCACTTTCATCAACTTCATCAGTAAGGAGCATGGCGGGAAAGGTAGACTAGGAAACCTTACTCTCAAGATTAAATATAAACTTTCCTTCTTTCAAAGGCCTGGCTCAAGAGGATCTCGACGAGCATATTAGAAGGTTTTTGGCACTATGCAAGACTAGAGGCTTAATGGGTAGGGAGGATGCCTTTTTGATACTCTTCCCTGCCACATTAGAAGGATTAGCAGATAAATGGTTTAGCGAGTTTACTGAGAACCATTTTACAACTTGGGACTTAATGAAAGATGCATTCAAAATTCAATTTCAGCATGGAAATACTGCAGAGATCATCATAGAGGAATTAGAGAATTTGAGATTGGGTCCAGGTGAAAAGTTCCCAGAGTTTGTGACTAGGGCCAAGACACTAATGGCTAAATTACCAGACCCACCACATGATTTTTTTGTTAAGAAATGGTTAGCTAAGCCACTTCCAGTGGCCACCCAATGCAAAATCAAGGAATTAGTGTTGCCTACAGCCTCCATAGAGGAATTCATCAACACAGCTACATGATTGGAACAGATAAGGCAACAGTATGGAGCGACTTCTTCTCAACTACCATATTCTACAGAAATGGAGGATCCAGTAATCCAGCTAAGGAAAGAGCTGGAGGGTTTAAAAAGGAATAAGCCCTACAAAGAGGAGGAGAATGCTGTTACTCAGTTGAGAAGGGAGATTGAAGCACTAAAGCTCTAAAAGGAGGAGGAGGCCCAAGCAGAGGAATTGGCTCAGCTGCGACAGGAGTTGTAGGAACTCAAAGGAGGTGGCATCAAGAGTGGACTTTGGTGTACCATGTGCAGTAAGCAAGTGCATATAGTAAGTGAATGTCCTCTGTTAAGTGTGACTTGCCAATTATGCAGGAAAGCTGGTCATGAGGCCTAGGAATGTCAATCAAGAGGAATGCCTGCAACAACATATTGGACACAAGGAGGACCCCTACCACCAGCAAATGTAATGGCGGCTGCACCCAATCAAGATTACAACCCTAGACAGAGGAATAACTTTGAAAATGGTCCTAGGAGACCAATCATTTGTTTTAGATGTGGAGAATGTGGGCACTATGAAAGTAGGTGCACTCTACTAGAAAATGCCCCTCCTTGTAGAAACTGCCCAGAGGCCAGAGACCACTATAAAAATTGTTGTCCTAAGAATCAAGCCTCTTCATCTGGGCCATACATTCAAATGATTTCTGTGCACAAAGAAGAAACATTAGAGCAAGTCAATGAGCCATCACCATCTACCCGGGTGGTGCAGTTAGAAGAAATAGAATCTTTTACAGTGCAGACAAGAAATAAGGGAAAGGCTCAAGTAGATATAGCTGAATAATCAAGAATTGATGGATTGAACAAAGAAAAAGAGACATCTGAAGACGAGGCCACTGCATGTGCAGATACAAGGCAAAAAGAAGATATCATATGTACCAGTGATGCCATTGGGCATGCATTCAACAGGGCTCATGAGGAGTTTGATAAGTCAATTGGAGCCCAATCTCTTAAGGAATCAGAGGCTGAAAAACTCCTCAAGTCCATGAAAAAGGAGGTTAGTATTTTTTATTTAATAAAGATGGATGGGAAATTCAGGTCATAACTCTTGCAGATAATTGATGAGGCTTCCACTCAAGATTGGTGGCAAAGACTACTGTTAGGGGAAGCACCTCTTACAGATTATAAGAGCCCTCGACTGACAATATCTATCAAAGGTCATGAGTTTCAAGGAGTCATTGTGAACATACAATGGAAAAGATTGGACTCCACCCTTCAAGGCCTGCAAATTTCACTGTTACTTTGGCAGATCAGAGCAAAGTAAGGCCCTTGGGAGTGATCCCAAAAGTTCCACTTGAAGTACAAGGTAATCTATTCATTCTGGATTTTGTGGTTTTAAGACTGCCCCAGGTTGAAGGAGGATTTCCCATCTTAATTGGAAGACCATGGCTGAGGCATGCAAGTGTCATCCGTGATTGGGGCAAGGACACTATGCGGGTATAAAAGAAAGGGCAAGAGCTAACAAAGATTCATTTAGAAGAGGGCCCAGATAATCAGGGGAACACCACTATGATGCAAATAGTTGGCATTTGCATGGAACCAGAATCAGAGGACCAACCCCAAATAGATTTCGAGGAAGAAGAGGATATTCTAAATTGGCTCCAAGCAGGCAACTCTTCCTATTGTTTTGGAAATGTTCTTAAATATTCTGGCACAACTGAAGGTTATGACGAAAATAAGGAAGAAGTTCAGGTTGATGGCTTGGGAGAGCCCATCATAGACCACAGAAGGGGCAAGAAGACACCCTCCAAATACAACTTGGAGGAGGATGTAACAACAATAGAGAAGGAAGTTTCTAAAGCTAAAGACAAGGTAAAAAATACTATTGAAGATTGCTCTTTTCCAATTCAAGAAATACCTGCAGGATGGATGCAGGACAAGGCGGAATGCATTGAAATCCAAAATTCCCCTGCTTATGCAACAATGCATGAAAAGCTAGTGGAAGAAGACAAAGTTGGAGGTGAGCACGAAGATACTATGGTAGAAAGAAACCCTGTCAAAGAAATACAATTAGGCAATCAGGACAATAATCACCCAGTTTTGGTGGCCACTTGGTTGTGGAGCCACCCAGGGCTCCTTGAAAAGGTAAAATCTTTCTTGACCCACTATACAAATGTTTTTGCATGGCATTACAAAGATTTAGAAGGAGTACCTTCCAATTATGGAGAACATAGAATTCCTTTGGTTGAGGGAGCCAAACTAATCCGAGGAAAGAGTTATAGACTTAACCCAAAATATGCTGAAGCTGTCTATGTGGAAATACATAAGATGGAGGATGCATGAATCATCAGTCCTGTGGAACACTCAGAGTGGCTCTCACCTATGGTTATAGTACCAAAGAAGAATACCAATAAAATCAGAATTTGTGTTGACTTTAGAGCACTCAATAAGGTGACCATTCCAGATGGATTCCCAATGCCATTTACAGAGCAAGTCATTGAAGAAGTGGCTGAACATGCATTATATAGCTTTATGGATGGCTTTAGTGGCTATAATCAAATATCAATACACCCAGAGGATCGGGAAAAGACTGCTTTTATCACACCTTGGGGAACATATGTGTATGTAAAAATGCCATTTGGACTCACAAATGCTCCAGCCACCTTTAACAGAACTGTCAACCTCATTTTTGGTCCCTTATTGCTGGAAACACTTAGAATTTTCATGGATGATTTCTCTTCATTTTTAGGTTCTCATAATGAGACCCCTTTAGATTGTTTGGACAATCACTTGCGACAACTGCAGAATGTTTTTAAGAGATGCAGGGAGACTAAGCTAAAGCTCAACCCAAACAAATGTCATTTCCTTGTGACAGAAGGAACATTCTTGGGACATGTGGTGTCGGCTAAAGGTATGGCCCCAGATCCTGATAAAATCATTTCTATATTGAAGTTGCCTAAACCTAAATCTCCTAAAGAGATTCATAGTTTCTTGGGGCATACTGGATACCACAGAAGGTTTATAAACATGTATGCAGAGATAGCCAGGCCACTAGCTAAACTTACAGGTAAAGAAGTGCCCTTTAAATGGGAAGAGGAAGAAGAGAAGGCCTATTAGACATTAAGGTCCAAATTGGTGGCTGCACCAATTCTTATCACCCCCTGATTGGTCAAAAATTTTTCATGTGCATGTAGATGCTGGTGCATATGCAGTAGGTGTAGTATTGGCTCAACATAGTGAAGAATTCAAACTTGACAGGCCTGTCCAGTATGCTAGTAGAATTTTGACCAAAGCTGAAAAGAATTATAGCACAACAGAAAGGGAAGCTCTAGCAATGGTCTTTGCAGTTCAAAAATTTCGTCATTATTTGCTAGGTGTGAAGTTTGTCATCATCACTGATCATCAACCACTCACGTATTTATTGAACAAGCCACAAGCAACTGGGAGGATATGGAGGTGGCTACTTTTGTTCCAAGAGTTTGATTTTTATGTAGTCCATAGACCAGGTAAAGAAAATGTTATGGCAGATCACCTATCCAGGATCAATATGATGGATCAAGCTAGTGGAGTCAATGACGATTTTCCAAATGCTAATCTGTTCGCAGCTCAAGGTTGGTATCATGATATCAAAAATTTCATTAAAACTAGAGTGTATCCAGAGAAGGCTAATGCTGTGCAAAGGAAGAGACTGCTAATCAAGAGCAGACCTTATACCTTCATTGAAGATAAATTATATAGACAGGGAAAGGATGACATGTTTAGGAAGTGCTTGGAAGAAGAAGAAGTGAGGGAAGTCCTTCAATCTGCACATGAGGGAACAGGTGGTGGGCACCTTCCAAGGCATATTATGAGTTAGAGGATCCTTGATGCTGGTTTATGGTGGCCTACATTATTCAAAGATGTTGATGAATGGGGAAAAGCATGTGATGTTTGCCAGAGGTGTGGCCCTAAGCCCACCAAGCAGAGGCATAACCCCTTGATTATTTCCGCTTCTTGGCAACCGTTTGAGAAGTGGGGGTTAGATTTTGTAGGGCCTATCTACCCTCTGTCGATTCCAAAAAGAGAGAAGTATTTATTGATCACAAATGATGTAAGGTTAACCACGCAAGTGACCACCAAGAGTGAAGGCAAGAAAAGGAAGAAGAAAGAAGTCACACCAGAAGAGGAAGAACCTTTGTTTGAGGTCCCTGAAAATTTTAAGAAGTATGAAATAGATGATAGAAGAGTCATGATAAGAATGCCGAAACGCGAGGCACAATCAGGGGAGGCTATGATAACAAAGAAACCACCAAGAAAATAGCTGTAGCCATAGAAGAGGGAGAAGAGAGATGCACCTACATAGGGCATGACCTGACAGAAGAAGAAGAGCAAGAGTTGATATCTTTGCTAAGAGAGTACATAGATGTATTTGCTTGGAGCTACAAGGACCTGAAAGGAGTAGATCCGGACATATGCTCACACACTATCCCCATGACCTCGGATGCCAAACCCTCTAAGCAAAAGCCATACACATACAATGATAATCATGCTGCTAAGATCAAGGAAGAGATAGATTGCTTGGTTGAAGCTCAATTTATCTATGAAATTGAGCACACTGAGTGGGTATCCCCCATTGTAGTGGTGCCCAAGAAGAATGGGAAGTTACGTGTGTGCATTAACCTGAAGAAGGTTAATGCCACCACAATTCGAGATAACTATCCGCTTCCTATCACTGAACATCTCTTGGAAAGAGTAGCAGGCAAGGAAGTGTATAACTTTCTTGATGGATTTTCGGGCTACAATCAGGTAGCCATTGCACTAGAAGATCAGCATAAGACAGCTTTTGCCACAGAGTGGGGCATATTCGCCTTTCGGGTGATGCCATTTGGTCTTACCAACACGCCAGCCACTTTTCAGAGGCTGATGTGTCATGTATTTAAAGAGTTCCTGAGGAAGAACTTGGAAGTCTATGTGGATGATCTCTGTGCTCATTCCAACATTAGACAAACACATATACCTAAACTCAGGCAAATCTTTGACAAATGTAGAGAATATCAAGTCTGCTTGAACCCAGAAAAGTGTGTTTTCATGGTCAGGCAAGACAAGATTCTAGGACACATAGTGTCAAAGAATGGCATATCCACTGACGAAGAGAAAGTGAGAGCGATCGCAGAACTACCTAGGCCAAAGAATGTCAAGGAAGTGCAAGATTTCATGGGGCATTGTGGCTATTACCGACATTTTATACACATGTATGCCATCATTGCAAAGCCTCTGTACAGACTTTTGACCAATTTTGAGTGGACTGAGGAATGTGAGAACTCCTTCAATGAGCTTAAACGACGATTATGTTCAGCGCCAATCTTGACTACACCAGATTGGAATAAGCCCTTCCATGTGCATGTGGATGCATCCAATTATGCCATTGGATGTGTGCTTGCACAACCTACGGGTGAAGGTAATATGGATCTTCCAATTGCCTATGCTAGTAGACAGTTGAATGCAGCTGAACGAAACTATACCACCACTGAACGAGAAGGATTAGGGATGGTATATGCAGTTAAAAAGTTTAGACACTATTTGCTTGCAAATAAGTTTAAATTTTTTACTGATCATCGGGCACTATTATACTTGGTAAACAAGCCATGCAATACAGGCAAATTAGTAAGATGGTTCCTCCTACTGATGGAATATGACTTTGAGGTTGTGGTGAGGAAAGGTAAGACTCACTTGAGAGCAAACCACCTCTCAAGAGTCACATCCGGAGAAGCACCGCAAGGAGTATCCGATGATCTTCCTGATGCTTACTTGTTTAATTTGGAAGTGGTACCTCGATGGGCTAAGCCACTAGTGTCAGTATTGACATACAGGCCTAACGACCCAGTAATAAACACTCAAGATATAGAGGCAGTGAAAGCCCAAAAGTACCACATCATGGCAGGAAGTATGTACAAGCATACAGATCAAGGAATATTAGCCTGTTGTGTGGAAGAGGACGAGTATGCAAAGTGGTTGCAATTAGCACATGTAGGTGCATTAGAGCAACATTACTCAAGGCAACGAACCCTGCAGACGCTAAGGAGACTCGGAGTGCATTAGCCAACTATGGAAGCATATGTCCATAAGTTGTGCAAGGAATGCCCGATCTGCTGCACTAAACCACGTGTGGAACATGCCACTCTTTATCAAGTGTCCATAGTGCCAGATTGGAGTGAACCACTAGTAGCCTTCTTGAGGAAGAAAACATTCCCACAAGACATGACTTTGGCCAGGAAAAGAAGTTTAGAACAAGAAGCCCTAGATTACTCACTCATTGGTGACAATCTATACAAACGTGGTAAAGATGGTTACCTCAGATTATGTGTCCATGAGAGCGAATACCTCAAGATATTGGAAACTACTCACCAGGGTGTAGCAAGAGGACATTTTGGACCAGATCGCGTGATCAAGGCTATACTATTTGCAGGTCTTTGGTGGCCGACCCTTCACATGGATGCACATACCTATGTGAAGAGGTGTGATGTCTGTCAGCGAACTCAGTATCCTATATGCAAAGATGAGATGCCTTTGAAACCTATGATGCGTGGACGTGCATTCTCTAAGTGGGGAATAGACTTTGTAGGCCCTATTAACCCCCAGCCAAGAGTTCACATGCCGAATACATCATCGTGGCCATAGACTATCTAACCAAGTGGGTAGAAGTGAAAGCCACAACGAAGAACGATGCTCAAACGACAGCTAAGTTCTTATTTGAGAATGTGTTCACCAGATACGGGCTACCTATAGAGTTAGTTAGTGATAGAGGGACTCACTTCTTGAATGAAGTCATTGAAAATCTTATTCAAGAGTTCTTGGTGATACACAAGAAGTCTGCCCCCTATCACCCACAAGCTAATGGCCAGACTGAGAGCACAAATAAGATTCTATGCAATGTACTGATGAAATTAGTGAATAATAAATGCTCTGATTGGGACAAACAGCTACACCATGCTATTTGGGCTTATAGAGTTGCTTATAAAATGGTACTCCAAGCCACTCCCTTTCAGATAGTGTTTGACCAAAATTCCATGCTACCATTGGACTTCTTGATACCTACATTGAAAGTAGCACAAGAGCATGAGTGAACAGGGCATGAACTCTCCTCTAGAATCTTTGACCTTGAACGACTAGGTGAAACAAGACTAAGAGTGGCAGTAGGAATTTATGCAGCCAAGAAGAGGCAAAAAGCATATTTCGACGCACATGTGAAGGATAAGGGCCTAAAAGCAGGAGACCTAGTACTAGTTTACACGTTGAAGCAACATGCATGGAAATTAGAGAAGAGAGGCTATGGACCTATGATCATAAATAGGATCTCAAGAAGTGGAGCAGTTCAGCTAGCTACACTAGAAGGTGATGTCCTCCCTAGTTACATCAGTGGATGCAGAGTCAAATTATATCAAGAACCCCTAACAGAGGAGATGTTAAATTGACTCAATACTGCAAAGAAACGTAAAGAAGAGGATGAAGTTGAGAAGGATGAAGTTGAGAAGGCAGGGTAGAGATCAGCCTAGGATAGATGACTATGCGGACCCAGGATATCATATGGCTATGTGTGAAGTCTCAAGTGTAAGTCCCCATAGAATAGTTGATAGACGTCCTTTTGTAACCTTCAAGATAGGACAAGGAAAAAGTACAAGAACTGTAAGAGCCTTGATTGACTCAGGTGCAGCCACTAGTGCTGTTAAACTTTCTTACTGTCAAGAAGTGAAATTAAGTGTCAATCCTATAGAATCATATCTCATAGGATTGGGAGGTGTGGAAACCCCTTGCATGGGTGAGGTGGAACTTCCCCTCTACATTCAAGATGTTCTGATGATAGTTAAAGTACTAGTGTGTCAAGATGAGGATCTCACTGAGCCTCTTGTCTTGGGTCAAGACTGGATCTATGATCACGCAGTCAACCTAAACATAAGAAGTGGAATTCTTCAGGTTTGGGTAAATCAGAGCCGAATTACAATTGAGTTAGAAAATGAGGCACTCAAAAAACTACGAAAGGCACAAACTCTTGGTCCTTCCAGGAGTACACATGAAGATGATGATGCTATTCTTGTCCAAAACTATGTGATGCTGAAGGATGATTGTCTCAACAAAGAAGTCAAGGATACGACGGAACTCCCTTCTTTTCCAAAGGTGGTAGAAGCACGGCAATCAAAGGAGTACCAAATGTAGAGGAAGCAGACAACCGATGCTCCGAGCCAAAAGAAAATACGAAGCAAAGTGTCTCAGCCATCAACACAAGTGTGGGTGCGGAGAGGCGAGCATCTTGTTGCGGTTAAGCCACAACCACTGGCTCAACTTCATATTAGTGATCAATTACAGGACACTAATAAGAAGTGTTTGAAAAATTCTCCTACGAAAGTAAAGTCAATATGGGTACCCAAGACGTCGATGAAGGTTGACCCACAATCAAGACAAATTTGGGTGCCTAAGGCTTGCTTGCGGGCTCAAATAGCTACACAGAGACCACACCCTGTACAACATGGTTCACTCACTCGAACAGCTGACACCCACTCTTATACATCGCACGAACACATATTCACCCATGAGCACGAGTAGAATCACTTGTAAATGGGTCCCTAAAGAGCCTCATTTCCAAGCAGACACTCTGACAAAGCCCTCGAGAGTCTCCACAGAACCAAAACCGAAAGCCATCCACAGTGTTTGGCTACCCAGAGCTTGTAATAAAACCCTCGACTCCCACTTGTAAATTCATCTCCACCTCTAACTGCATCATTCTCACACTGCATCTTTACATTTAGCTCTTAGGACAATTCATCCACTAACTACACCCACAATCACCGAGCACTCACTGACTAACTAACTTATCACTAAAAAACTCATGTTAATGATGTAACGGGGAGACATGATCACTTGGTGTCCATTTGCAATGTTAACATTCATTTGTATATTCCCACAGAATCAGTGACCAGTTCTTCCAAGATGACTGAGGCTGCAGGAACAAGCTCCCAGGCAGGCACCAGTCCTCAGATTGTAGACATTGAAAGTCTCCCTATTGAGGAGGAGTTGAAGGAAAGACCACATGCATTGAGAGCATTACATGTCATACCTATTCAGAATCCTCCCTAAGGTCACACATCACCCATAAGCAAAAACTCGCATTGGTTCAGTGACGTGGCAGGACCTCTTGGAGAAGGCACTTATTTGTGGGAGGCAAAAATAGAGTTCAACGGACGCTGGGGTCGGTATCACTTCTTTACCAGAGAGTTTGAGAGGCTTCAAAACAATGAAGGGTTGAAACCGATATGGAAGAAGGCTCGACTATATGATTACTTCAAAGCCCAGTTACCCAAGCCGGACTTTCTACGGTGTTCATACTTGATTAGCACCCTCACTCCCAGCAAAGAGAAAAAGGGGTATAGCACTTTTGTCCTACCATCCCTTACAAGGGGTAATGAACTGAAGCGCTTCAAATTGATGAACAATTTGGTAAGGGAAGCTCTGGATATGAAAGGTATGCACATCCCTACAAAGAAAGAGACAATGATCCTAGACAACATGAAGAACAGGAAGTTGACTAAACTGAAGGACATAGTTGCACTGTCGCTGAAAACCCCATTCCCCCCATCACACTTCTTGGTGGTTCATATTCATAATTGCACACACCACTTTACACCTTCACGACCATCACCACACTGACAATTCCCATGTACACAATCACTCCCACGACTACATCCACACATGACTTCATGGACATATCACCCACTTCCGCACCTCTCCCTCCCCCCATATTCCCATAATCTCCCATTCCCCCACCACCCACTTCACCCTTCTCAAGCACAACATACACACTCCCTTTCCCTTTTCCCTACCCTCCTGCATTCAACACCTTCACTACTATGGTACCCAAATTTTACTCTTTGAGATAGAGATCTTTGTTGTCCTGCTACTTGTGGCCTTGACTTTCTCCACTGCTTCTTTCATAATGAGTTCGACTGCAATGGTGTGATTGACTGCTCTCCCTTTTGTACCTAAATCTGCTTCATGCCTGAAACTACTTCTTGAATTTTGTTTGTCTATTTGATATAGTGTTTGTCTACTATTTTGCTTGCCTCTATGGTTGAACTATTGTGGTTGCATTAGTCTTTGAAAAAGGAGAGAGATCCACTCGCCTTCAAGCATGTTCTTCTATGACTGACTCCTTCTGCATCATAGAGATTTTGACACATACAACATCTTCTTCTCTAAGATTAGTCCTAGAAGAACTAAGAGAATGTGTGATACCTAGATTTGTGATCATGCAATTCTCTAATTCTAATGTAATGCATTGTTCATACCCAAACTTGAAGTTGACCTCTTTGTTTTAAGTTGACTGCATGGTCATAGATCCAATCTTGACCCAAGATAAGTGGTTCCATAAGGTCCTCATCTTGACACACTAGCATTTTGACTGTCATTGGGGCAACTTGAAGGTAGATGGAGAGTTCCACCTCGCCCAAACAAGGGCTTTCCACACCTCCCAATCCTATGAGATAGGCTTCTATGGAATTGATGTTCAATTGTAGATCTTGGTAGTATGAGAGTCTAACTACAATAGTTGCTGCATCTGAGTCAATGAGGCTCTCACAATCCTTACACTCTTTCCTTGTCCTACCTCTATGGTCACAAAGGGATGCCAGTTGATTATTTGAGGAGCAATTACACCCGATGTTTGGCACATGGCCATGTGATATCTTGGGGCATTGGGATTGACATCTAGTTCTTGTGGCCTTAACTTATTTTGCCTAGTGTGCTCTCTAGCCTCTCCCTATGCTTTTTCTCTAACCCTTACATCTTCTTCTTTTAGCTTCTTAGTAGTGTTGAGTCTCCTTAGCATATCCTCTATAAGAGGTTCTTGGTATATCTTGACTCGACATCCACTCATATAGCTGGGCAAGATGTCGCCTTCTAGAGTGATCAATTGAACTGTACCGCCAATGGAAATCCTATTAATGACCATGGGCCCATATCCTCATTTTTCCAATTTATGGGAATGTTGCTTTAGTGTATAAACCAACACTAGGTCTCTCTCTTTCAATCCTTAATCGCTGATATGTGCATCAAAGTATGCCTTTTGTCTTTTCTTTGTAGCGTATATGTCTGCTGCCACTCATAGTCTAGTCTCACCCAAGCCTTCTAGATCAAATATCCTAGAGGACAACTCATGTCCATTCCAGTCATGCTCTTGTGCTACTTTTAAAGTCAAGATTAAGAAGTTTAATGGTAACACAACATTCTTTTTGAAGACCATCTCAAATGGGGTGGCATTTAGTACTGTTTTGTAGGCAACTTGGTAAGCCCAAACAACATGATGAAGTTGTTTATCCTAATAAGAGCCTTTATTATTTATCAGTTTTTATCAATACATTACATATTATCTTATTTGTGCTCTCAGCTTGTCCATTAGCTTGTGGATGATAGGGGGCAGACTTCTTATGTATCACCAAGAATTCTTGGAGAATGTTTTCAGTGAATTCATTCAAGAAGTGCATACCTCTATCACTTAGTAACTCTATTGGTAACCCGTATCTGGTGAACACGTTCTTGAATAAAAACTTAGTTGTTGTTTGAGCATCATTCTTGTCGCGACTTTTACTTCTACCCACTTTGTAAGGTAACCTGTGGCTACAATAATGTACTCTGCATGGGAATTTCTAGTTGGGGGGTCAATAGGACCTACAAAGTCTATACCCCAATTTGAGAATGTGCATCCTCCCATCATTGGCCTCAAGGGCATCTCATCTTTTCTGATCGGATATTGTGCACGTTGGCATGTGTCACATCTCTTCACATAGGTATGTACATCCATATGAAGAGTGGGCCACCAAAGTCCTGAGGATAGAATGGTCTTAATTACTTGGTCTGACCCAAAGTGTTCACCTGCAACATCGCTATGTACAGTTTCTAAGATTGTCAAATAGTCCGATTCGTGAATGCATAGCCTTAAGTAACCATCTTTGCCTCTTCAATATAGGTTTTCTCCTACTAAGGTGTAGTCTTGAGCCTCTTGCTCCATGCTTCATTTTCTTGCTAGAATAGCCTCACTGGGTAGTGTACCCAATCTCATAAATTCTACCAATGGAGCACTCCATTCTAGAATTAATGATATGTGATAAAGGGTAGCATACTCCACTAGGGGTCTCTTCTGGCACAATGAACAATTCTTAATCTCGTCATGTATTTCTCTATCCATACTAGGCCAATACACCCCTAAACATTTCAAATTCTGCAATGTTCCTTGTTTAGAATAGTGATTTCCTACCAATCCTTCATGGGCTTGTTGCAACCAACTGCTATGTTCATCCTCCTCGACACAACAAGATAATACACCCTCTGTATCTTGTTTGTACATACTTCCTACCAATATTTGATATTTTTGTGACTTTATAATTTCATCTTTGTTCGTTTTCACATTCTTATTCGTGGTTCCAAAGGTTACGACATATACTAACTTATTTTCCAATTGACCAAATATAATAAAGCTTGATGATCAATGAAAACCTTGAACTTGTTGGCCAATAGATAGTGTCTAAACTTCTTCATGGCATATGCTGTAAGGAATTGAACTCACAACCTCTTGGTTAGGAACGTGATGGGCTAACCACTTGCCCCAAAAGCCATGGTTGAGGATTACTTCCTAATCCTCTCTCTTAGGGTGTGGTTCAATCATCTCCTACCAGGATTATGTTACATTCTTCCCCCCTTGAACTCCCTCGGGAATGTACCCTGACCAGCTATGGGACTGGTAGGATGTACCCTGGATGTACCCTGGCAGGATGTACCCTGACCAGCTATGGGACTGGCAGGATGTACTCAATCAAGTTCCATCCAAGGATTCCCAAGGAATTCACACATTGCAAGCTAGCTCATTGGAAAGTTCGTTCCGAGAGCTTTCCAACGGTATATTACACGCCTCAATCCGACCTACGGATTGGGAGATACACCCCAATCATTGTAAGGTCCATCATTGAAATCGACGCGCGCCTTCCACAATTCCTACCCTTTCACATGGAGGATGCCCAAGCGCCTTTTTTAGAGGCCATTGGATCATTCCACTTTGCCCAAGCCTACTTCCTAGGCTCTGATACCAATGTAAGGAATTGAACTCACAACCTCTTGGTTAGGAATGTGATGGGCTAACCACTTGCCCCAAAAGCCATGGTTGAGGATTACTTCCTAATCCTCTCTCTTAGGGTGTGGTTCAATCATCTCCTACCAGGATTATGTTACATATGCCATGCCTAAGGCTTCTCGTTCAGTTGTTGTATAGTTTTGTTCAGCTTTGTTTAGTTGTCTACTAGCATATGCTATAGACAAATCCAGATTTCCTTCATCTATGGGTTTTGCTAGCACACATCCCATAGCATAATTGGATGCATCTTCTTGGATATGGAATGGTTTATTCCAATCAAGAGTGGTTAGTATTGGTGTTGCACAAACATCTCTTCAACTCATTGAAGGAATTTTTGCATTCTTTGTTCCACTCAAAATTTGTCAACAGAGCGTAAAGAGGTTTAGGTATGATTGCATATAAGTGGATAAACCTGCGCTAATATCCACAATGGCCCATAAAGTCTTGTACCTCTTTGATGTTCCTTGGCTTCAGCAACTCTGCTATGGCTTTTACTTTGTCCTCATTTGTTGATATTCCATTCTTAGAAACAATATGACCTAAGATCTTACCTTGATGTACCATGAATAAAAACTTTCCTGGGTTCAAACAAACTCCATATTCTCTAAACTTGGTGAAGATTTTTATGAGCTCTAGGATGTGGTGTCTTCTTTCTTGGGAATGAGCACATAAATCATCCACATATACTTCTAAGCTCTTTTGCAAGAACTCTTTGAAGACATGAAACATGAGCCTTTAGAATGTTGCAGGTGCATTGGTGAGCCCAAATGGCATAACAACAAGTGCAAAGATTCCCCACTCTATGGTGAAGGCCATTTTATGTTGATCTTTTAGGGCGATGGCGACTTGATTGTAACCCGAAAATGCATCAAGGAAGCTATAAACTTCCTTGCTTGCAACATGCTCCAATAAATGTTTGGTGATTGGAAGCCGATAGCTATCTCTGATCGTAGCGGCATTAACTTTTTTAAGGTTAATAATTTATCCTTTCTTCTGATTGTTTAAGTACATTAACTCTATGTACTTTTCCAAGAAAAAGATAAGTTGATTGATGATTTCTATGAGTGATAAGGTCTTACCTTTTAGCTTTCAAATAAAAGTTCTTAAAGAGAGTTAGCATTCCCTTATCCCATAGGAGTGGATACTTTCTCCTCGACAAAAGCACATCCTATTTTCGGCTTCTTTCTATGTCTTTTTAATGCTCTCTCATCATTTTTAAGGATCCTTTTCTTTTACCCTTGTTGACAATTTGAGAGCAAAGGCTAAGGTTCATAACCTCTTTACATGCCTAATATTTTGTTTGAGCTAGTCTTTTTACCTTTGGTTCCATTTTGTGCATGTATTAAGTGCCTGAAAATAGCTTTTGTGCCAAAAATATAGGGTGTAACTAGACCCTTATATATGATTCTAAAATTCAATACTACTCATGATTTATGCTTTGATTGGTAACTTTTTTCTTATGTAATGAGTAATTAATTAGCTTATTGCTAGTATTTTGGAAAAATCTCTAGTAGTTTCAATTGCCTCTACTTGGACAAGATTTTTCCAAATCTGATCAATGCTCGTTGATCGGGCAATAATGACAAAGGCTTAGTTTTATCTTAAGATCTCTTTGAATATCCAAAGCTCATTGGCTTATCCTAGGGATTTTTTAGAGACCTTCCCCTCAACTCAACTCTAAGCATCTACTAATGATATTTGGATCCCAAAGCTAAGAATCTCTTCAAGATTAATACACCTTTAGGTTATACTAATAATATGACTTAAGTACCATTAGTGATGGTGTGGGCTTTCTTGGGAATTATTTGTTTTCTAGCTAGATTGAAGAAAATTTTTTATCCCATTGCTATGGAGAATTATATTCTTCGAGTATTTGCTTTAAAAAATATAAAATTTATTGGACTCAATACTCGAGCATTGATTACTCTTGGATAAATGTTTGAGCATCCTTATCCCATCCAAAGGTCTAGTACTTTGGATTTTAGCATATGTTAATGTTGAATCTACTTATCTTTAAGGAATTCTTTAAAGTGTAGCACATACACATACACATACATTTACACATACACATACACATACACATACACATACACATACACATACACATACACATACGCATACGCATACGCATACGCATACGCATACCCATACCCATACCCATACCCATACCCATACACATACACATACACATACACATACACATACACATACACATACACATACACATACACATACACATACACGTACACATGCACATGCACATGCACATGCACATACACATACACATACACATACACATACACATACACATACACATACACATACACATACACATACACATACACATACACATACACGTACATGTACACGTACATGTACACGTACACATACATACACCTACATGTACACATACACATATACATACACCTACATGCACACCTACATGTACACATTGTAGGGGGGTACCAAGGTATCCTATTACACAGAAAATGCAATTGTCCCAAGCATGCCAAAATATAAAGGGGATGATCAGGTCTATGCTTCTAGTCCTCCTTCTAGTCAAGGGGATTTCTCCTTAGGCAAGTATACACTGTAACATGACTATGTGTAGGCACTTGCGACTTGAGAAGATAAACTGAGAAACAAAGAGAGCACAGGAGTTATAGAGATGATGAAAATTCCACTTTACTAAGATTGAAAATTGTGCTAGTATGCCAAAAAATGCAGTTGATAACAGTACAAAGTTCTAGACACTCCAAAGAGTAGCTTCCAAGAATGATCTTAGACTGCTCAACACAGAGAAGGTACACAAAAACATTAATTTACCTCTGTAGATGACTTGAAGAAATACAAAAGACTTCAATTACAAGGGCTATCCTAGCATACCAAATCTCATTTTCATGCGGATTGCCACCCAACATTGAAGCCCTCACTTTGTATCCACCCCAGAGAGGCCTCCTTCACATTGGAAAAAGTTGCACCAATGAGTAGAGTGACTAGGAAATAGCACTATGAAAAACACTCAGGCAAAGCTAGACACAACCACAAAAATACAAAAAGACCAAAAATGACAAGAAGCTAGAATTGATACATGACTGATGTGTGTGTATCTCTCGGCTTCACAAATCACTATATATCCTTCTAGATGGATCCTCCACTCTCATGTATATCTCGATCCCCAAAACAAGTGCAACCTGCTACTTATATAGATCTATCATAGGCCAAGAGAGTGACCTCTCCCGAATCCAATGATTTACTACATCATCATGGCTTACTGCATGTGTGCCGTTCTTGATTGAAAAAATGGAGGGAGAGTGGGCTATTTTTGGAAGAGTGGCCCAAATTTGGTACTGACATGTTACTAACTTAAAGTTGTTTGTAGACTTAGGAATATGGCATTGAAGACGACTAATTCACAGAGTCTAATTTTGGGAGACAAATTTTGCCCCGCTCTAGAGAACAAATTTTAATGCTCGATGAATTGGGACTGTGCAAGGCGAATCTCCCCTTCTGAGATCCCTTCTAGATTTGTACAATGTTCATCCAAGGAAAATTTAGTAGTTGATGGAGATGCGACAAATGGGTTGGATGAATTTATCTCATTTGATGATCTGGAAGGCGATTTCGATGAGACAAATTCCCTCAGTGAATTCTAGCGACGAATTAGTAAGCCAAATTCCTTCAATGATCTGCCAATCGAACTTGTGGAGACCCCTAGAATAGCGCCGTTCTTTGGAAAAAAAATCACCAAGATGAATTTTTGAAGACGAATTCTGGTGCATACTTTTGAGCTTTTGAGGAAGAATTTTGGCACAACATGCATTCTGGAGATAATTAATTTTTCCACAGATGAATTCTGAAGAAAAATTGACAATCCAAAGGTCCAAGTGATTTTGGCATGGGCGAATTTTGAAGATGAATTGGCAATCCTTTGTTTTTGGTGCAGACGAATTCTGAAGACGAATTGGCATGGCGAATTATGTGGAAGATTTTGGAGACAATTTTGCAATGATGCAAAAATGGCTTAGCAAAGCTCTATAATAATATTGGGGAGAGAGAGACATAATAATATTGGAGAGAGACAAAGAGAGAGAGAGAGAGAGAGAAAGATTGCTCTAGTGGATAGACCGGAACGTATTGAACTCCCCCACTGGGGATCAAATCCCACATCGTGGAGGTCTAAGCCAAAATTGGTTGGTCATTGGTCATTTTGGCGATGAAGTCTTCGGTTCATAGAAGATGAATTCGTAGAAGACGAATTCTTTACCATTTGTAGAAAACAAATTGTTCTGCGACGAATTCACGTTTAGACAAACCTGATGAGATTCGCTCATAGACAAATTCTTCGAGGCGAATTCGCATGGCATTCTGGAGATAAATTTGATTTCCAAATGATTATTATGACGCTAACAATCTTGAGCATGGCTTCATGGGGTGCAAGATTTCGTTTCCCGCTACTATGAGCATGGCTGGATAACCTGTCAAATTTCATTCCGCCCGGACGGACCAATTCATAGTGAAGTGAGTATCTTTTGCTGGCGTATTTTGAACCAATTGATAGTGGTGAATTTTGGTGCACATCTTCGTTGGTCCCTTTTTTTTTTGAGAGAGAGAGTACATGAAATTTGGAAATTACCCACTATGTAGGGGTGGGCAGCTATCAACTTAAGGATTCCATTAGATACATAGAGCCATTCAGGACTTGAACTCGGGACATCATTCCAGCCAGTTCGTGGCGTAAACCACTTGGGTCAGAGCCTCTCGACATCTTCGTTGGTCTTTGGGCAACGAGGAGAAGGTGTCCTTTTTGGTGGCAACGAATTTCATGGACTTTTTTCTTTTTTTGGGATGAATTAGATATGAGCGTTTTGATCTAAAGATGAATCTTTAGGACGAATATTTCACCATTGCTTCGATGATAGAAATTGTTTTTTTTAGCTTTGCCTTAGGTGCAGATTCTAAGAAGGACTGGGACGAATTCTTTCAGCATTTAGTGCCCACCAAATATGTGTGTTTATTACTTTAATGTAGTCATCTACTTGCAATGTCGAAGCTTCTTGGAAAGGGCGATCGTCTTCACTTTCAATTGCTCAGTTCGATCCCATTTGTCCACACTTATGATTCTTTTATTGAACAGCGAATTGAGCTCCACAAATTCAAATGGTCCTATAATGGTAATCGCCTCTCCAAGCTTCTATATGTCGAAGCTTGGAATGACATTCACATCAGTTTCAACAAGAAATGGTGTCTCAACTGGACACGACTTCGATGGGATATGAAATTTATGTCTATTTGGCACCCTCTCATTGAAAACAAAAAGTCGGTTCTCCTATGGCAAATTTTACACCGTGGAATATGGACCAATGCAAAAGCTAACAAGATCTGTGGGGTTCCGCCCTGGTGCAAGCGATGTTGCCGTAGCAAAGAGGATATTGGTCACCTGTTCTTTGCTTGCCCTAAATCCCTTCGGTTATGGAGGGTCCTTGGTCGTTCTTTGGGACTCCAAGAACAAATCAATTGGAAGCAAGCCCTCATTGGTGAAGCGATCAGTTGCTCGGCAGCGTTGTGGAATGCGATTAGGGGAGAGATCCTTTGGAAGATTTGGCGAGAAAGATGTGCTCAAAACTTTGGCAATACCCCTAAGGAGTGGTCGATTGAGAAGTCCCTTTTCCTTCTTGGCAGAAGAATTGCTAACTATAAGAAACCCCCCCCCCCCCCTTTCAGACATCACAAAGAGCTACAGTATGTCAACAATAAGCTTAAAACCAAGTGGGCTCCACATGATGGGGATGAGAGGTTTATCAACCTCCTTTATAACTCCATGTAAGCCTTGCAAGGCCTACCACGATGGCTATGGCAGATCATCAGAATGAAAATTAGTCTTCAAAAATATATCAGTTGGAAGCCGGCTCTGCTGGGAGAAGTGAACGGCTGCTCCATGACTCTCTGAAACGCTCGAAACTCTGGTCGATTGAGTATTCATTGTTCCTCCTTGGCAAAAGAATTGCTAATTGTAAGAAACCCCCCCTTTTTTTAGGAATCATCAAGTATTTCTTTTGATCAAGAACACACTTTACCCATGTGGGCCCCGCTTGAGGGTGATGAGTGGGTATTAACCTTTTTCTTGTAAAGCCATCTACTCTCTATAAAAGCTCCCCCTGTTCTATGGGATTCGGGGGATCCCGTGGGCACTAGTCCCCTTCCTTTGTACTTTTCCTTTATTTAATTCAAGTTCGGGAGAGTAGGCTAAGGCCGAACTTCCTTTATTTATTTATTTTTAATTCAAATGGTCCTCTCGAATTCATTATGGAAAATTAGGCATAGATGAATTTGACTATGAATTAGACATATATGAAGGACAAATTCCTATTGGGGATGAGTTTGGGAGCATGTCGAGATAGATTCCATGCAAGGATGATTTTTTTGATGCTAATGGAGGACGAATGCTTGAGGGATGAGTTACAAATATTGAGGAATTTGGTTGAGGTTCAAGGATGAGTTCTTCTGCTCGATTATAGTCCCCCACATCAAGCTTTTGCGCCATCTCGGTGCAATTCCTCTCGCATTGGCTAAAAATTACTAACTCAAGAATGAAACGAGAACAGCATTTATTGGGAAAAACAAACTAGAAATGAGAACTATGGTACATACATTGATTGAATACTCTCAGAATTTTTCAAGTTAGATAAGTCTTTACCCTAGAAATGTTAACCACTAGCAATTTCTCACCCGACAAGTCCTCCAATTGTACTGCTCCTTATTGAAATATCATGAGCACTTCATAGGGTCCTGACCATTTTGGTGCCAATTTGGCAAGTACAAGTGGAATCTGATATACAAGGACTAGAGATCCATCTTCTGCTTCATTGTTCCTTAAGTGCCTTTCATGAATGTGTTTCCTCTCTTCTTGCTTTATCTGCAACCTCTTCAATGTTATTTCCTTGTATTCTTGCAATGTTACCAGTCTTCTAATGTGAGAGTTGATTTCAATTGATTTTGCTTCAATTTCTTTTCTGATGATGAATTCGAAAGGGGCTAGTGCCTCCTTTCCATAAACTAGAAGGAATGGGCTCTCTCTAGTGGTGCCTCTTCTCATTGTTTGAAAACCCCATATTGCACCAATAAGTGCTTGTGGCCATGAACTATGATGGTCAAAGGCTAATCTTCATAGTAATCCAATCAAAATTTTGTTAGAAATTTCTGCTTGACCATTTGCTCTTGGGTAATAGGCACATGATTTTTTATGGAAGATCTTGTAGCTATCAAAGATATATTGTAGCAGATGATTTACAAAGTGTGTGCCTCTATCACTAGTGACTTCTAGTGGGCAACCAAATCTTGAGAATATTCTTTTATACATAAACTTGACTACTATAGTGGGAGTACAATCAGTAGTAGCCTTAGCTTCTACCCACTTGGTAGAATAACACATGGTCATCAAGATATACTTCTTACCACCAGGTTGACCAGTTGGACTGATTGGTCCAATGAAATCAAGACCCCATTGTTCAAAAGGTAGCCATCCTGTGGAAATGATTAATGGTTGAAAATTCAGTCTGTTAGGCCTAGGAGCACATCTCTATTAGATGTCACACTCTTTAACGAACTTGATAGCATCTTTGTAAACATGAGGCCACCATAATCCCTTGTGGATGATCTTGTGAGCCAAATCCTCTGCCCTTCACCGTGTGCTTCTTCAAGCAAAAAAATTACCTCCGATGGAAAAACACATTTTCTCAAGATACTATGTTCTGAGGGAATTTTCCAAAAGTGAGAAAATGTAGAATTTTAGCATACCAATCAGTTTGAGTCTCTACCAGGAAGAGACTATTATCCACAAGTTCATCATTAATACCTGTTGCCTTTTCACTGATAGTAATCCTTGACACATGATCTACCATGTAATGTTCCTTTCCTAGCTTAATATGAATCTCAAAGTCATACTCTTGAAACAGTAGTAGCCAATGCCAAATCCTTCCAACTACTCTAGGCTTATTAATTAAATATTTCAAGGGCTCATGATCAGATATGACAATGAAATGCACACCTAGAAGGTAGTGCTGAAACTTTTGGAGTGTGAAAACAATAGCTAAACCTTCCCTTTCCATAGTGTTGTACTTTCTTTTTGCCTTAGTAAGTAGTCTGCTAGCATAAAATATAGGTTGATCCATCTTCGGCATGGAGTATTGAGCCAAAATTGCTCCTATTGAGCCTACTGCATGAAGACTAGCATCTGTATGCACATGAAACTCTAATGAATAGTTAGGAACAATTAAGAGTGGAGCAGTACATTGCCTCAATATTAGTTCACAAAATGTCATTTCAACTTCTAGACTCGATGAGAAAGGAATCTTCTTACTGGTAAGCCTTGATAGAGGCTTAGCTATTTCTAAGTACATCCATATAAATCTCTTGTGGTACCCTACATGGTCTAAAAAGCTTTGCACTTGCTTAGGAGTCCGTGGAATGTGCATGGAAAGGATAGCAGTGACCTTTGTCGAATCTACAGTTATCCCTTCTACAGACACTATGTGACCAAGGAGAGTGCCTTTAGTGACCAAAAATGACATTTAGCGGGATTCAACTTCAAAACTATTTTGAGACACTACTCAAAGATTTCCTTCTGATTTCCCAAGTGATCATGAAAATCTTGGACTATTGCTCTTCTATCTGTGCCTAACAACACTGAAAAGTCATCCATAAAAATGCATAGAAAAGTTGTCAATCATTTTCCCAATATCAGATACATTTTTCTATTAAATGAAGCAGGTGCATTTTTCAGCCCAAACGCCATGCATGTATACTCATAAGTGCCCCATGGAGTGACAAAGCTCTATCATAAGGATGAATTAGTATTTGGTTGTAGCTAGTGAAACCATCAAGAAAATTGGACAAAGTGTGACTGACTACTTCTTCTAATACCTGTTCTGTGAAAGGTTGAGGGAAGCCATCTTGAATAGTTACCTTATTTAAAGCACAAAAATCAATGCATACTCTTATTTTACTGCTATTTTTCTTAGGTACAATAACCATGGATGAAAGCTACCTTGAATGTTCTATTGGAACAATAATACGTGCCTCCTCTAGTTTTGTTATTTCCAACTTTATTGCCTCTGTATATTTCGGATTGAGTCAATAAAACCTACTTCTTGAAGGTGCAACTCCCTCAACTAAGGGTATTCGATGAAATCCAAGCTCCTTTAGAATCCCTATTAGATACTTGTAGGACCATGCAAAGGCATTTTTTTATAAGAGAAAACGAGAGAAGTTACCTTCTACAACAAAAAGGGATAGTGCCACAACCAAGAGGTTAAGTGCACTATTTGAGGATTCTCTTTATCTCCAAGGTTTACTTCTTGAACGAGCACTTCTAGAGTGGCCTCACTTGAAAAAGAATCCACACTGTATGAAATAGTGGAATATACCTTATGTTCCATAATATGTTCCTTGGTCCATCCTTGAGGAATATTTGAAAATGAGAGGTCTTCTCTACTCTCAAGCTCAAAATCAGGCCCCTGAGACTCAAAATCATCCTCCTCTGAAGCTTCTTCAATTTTGAAATTTTTAAGCCCTTCTATCCTTTTGTAGGACTCTATAGTGGTGAATCTTCATAAAATTGGCCCATTTTGCTCCAATGGAACAATTTGGTCCGATGGCCCAATTTCTATCTGGGCTCCCCGAAGGTACTGGCTCACTTCTTGCTACTTTTTGCTCACTTCTTGCTAATTTTTTACCACCAAGACCATTTTGTGGAAAATGCCGAGTTTTGGTCCCCAAAGGTTTTTTCTTAACCTCTTCTTCATTTTTCTACAAAGACTTGTTTTTTCTCCTTTGTTAGTGTTTGAGCTTAAATTTTCATTTTTTGACTCTTTTTCCCTTCCATGGGCTTCTTCATCAAATTCTTCATTTATTTCAATAATATCAACAATGCAATACTCTGCACCACCCATCATCCAATTTAATAAATTATCTTCTTCTTGGGGTACAGAAGGCATTACCTGAGTATCTACATATCCAATTGTCTTGGTGGTGTCCCATCCCTCATCTAAATGTATCTATAAATGGTTATTAGCCTTTGAGGAAATCCACATCTGGTTACTTCCCCAATCCTATAGTGCTTTTGCTTGGCTCAACTAAGGCCTTCCCAAAAGCACAGGATAAGAGGTTTCCTATGGTAGGGCAATCACAACAAAATCCAAGAGGAACTGACAACCATGCACTGACATGTGTACCTTCTCAATGATGTCGAGGGGTGTAAGCCGATGCTGATATGCTAATGTGACAATGAAGGGTGCTGCCTTAGTGAGGTTCAATTTGAGTTTCTTCATTGTAAAATCAGGCATCATATTGATGCTAGAGCCTCCATCTATAATGACACTACTCATACCTTTATCGTATATAAAACAGATAGCCTTGAACTTTTATAGTCTACCAAGGGTGCAGGTGGAAAGTCAACCAAGAAACAATTTATACTAGGAGGTGGGCTCATGTAGGCTAACTGTATGATTTTTAGCAGATCATTCCTCACCTTTACATCCATTTGTATAAGTTGGAATAGACTGACCTTATGATGAATTCCTTTCAAATTTTCCTCAATATTTACCTATCCTAAATATTTTCTTGAGGGAGAGTTGGTTGCTCTTTCAATGAAGTTCTTATTGTGTTGCAGGCCTCTTCAATGGCCACTCCATCCTCAAAATCAGCCCTCTTGCCTTCCTCTTTTTCCTTGAGTGCACGTTGCTCCTCTGCACGTGTTGTTGCCGCTTGCCTAGCCCTAGTCATCATAGGCACTGTGGATGATGAAACAACATAAGATTGTGGGGTCATACCCTCTTCTTTTGGAGACACTACTATCATATGGATCGGAGCAAGGTGGTTGCAAGGACAATCCCTTGTATAATGATCCTTGGCATCAAGACAATGTTGACATGAAGGTGCACCCTTAGGTAGACAACATTTGCCTTGTACATGACCATATTTGCCACAATGATAACACATTAAAGGCCTAGTATATCTGGGTCTATTTTGATGATTCTCCTCTCTGTTATGTATATTCAATGTACTAGCATAGAAGGTGTTAGGAACTTGATTGTTACCTCTTTGCTAGGCCCCCTTGAGGTAATATAGGCATGCACTTCAGGGCCACGTTTATCCCAAAATTGATAGCTTACTCTGTTTGGGCATTCCATGTGAGAATGACCATTGTTGTTACATGTGGTACACCAGACTTGCCTTCGCATGTCATGAGAGGTCCTCAACTCCTCCACTTCTTGACAAAGTTGGGCCACTAAATCATCGTTCTGGTGCATGGGTATTGAGACAATATTTTCTTCATTTTTACTTCGCTATATCTTTAGTTCTTCTAATTCCCTTCTAAGTTGCTCGATTGGGTCAAGATTCACAACATAATTTGCTTGATTCCCTCCTTCAAAGTGCATCCTAGCCTCCTCTGTGTAAGAGGCAACTGCTACAAAGTCGTTTAGTGTGGCATCGAGCTTGAGAGATTCCCAAAACTTTTGTTGAGATGACCTAGGAAGAGCCTTTTCTATCCACTTTTTGACCAAGAAGTCACCTGTGAATGTGGTAACTGGGAGACAAGCACCTTGGTACGAGTATGTAATTCATGAAATGATTCACCTAGGCATAATGTGAGATTCTTGAGTTGATCCAGGGCAGGTTCTGAGGAGTTTCTCGGTTGGAATGTTTGAGAGAATAAGGTCTTCAATACTTCCCAAGTGATGAAATGCATGTTCGCATACTGGCTATACCATTGGTTAGCAAGACCTTGTAATGTTGAAGGGAGTAGCACCAGCATCGCGTCCTCTTGGTTTTGAAGCCCACAACTACAGCATCAGGAGATAAATCTCCTCACGTGGTCGTTTGCATCCTTGTATGCTAATCCCTTAAAGGTAGGGAATTTAATGTTCAAGCTTGAGAGTAGGTTAGATGAGCCCTCCATTGGTGCTTGTGATTCTTCTAAAGTATCTGAAGAGAAGCCCAATGTCCTTCTATGCTTTTCCTTTGAGATTGGGGTCAAAGTCAAGCCATTCTTGACTCGCAAAATGGAGGGAGAGTGGGCTATTTTTGGAAGAGTAGCCCAAATCTGGTACTGACATGTTACTGACTTAAAACGGCCTATAGAATTAGGAATATGGCATTGAATGAGATCCTTTTCTGTATCATGAATCACCATTTCATTTCAAATTTTGAATATCTCCATGAATCCGATAGCCGACTTGGCTTTGAATCAAGGTGTGATGCTGAGGAAAAAAAAAATCTATTCAATATGAGGTCAAAAGGTGATTAGGCTCTAACTAGAAGAATTTTGGAAGACTAATTTTGAAGACTAATTTGGAAGACTAAATCTAAAGAATAATTCTAAAAGATTAATTTGAAGACTAATTTTGAGGACTAATTCTAGGGACAAATTCTAAAGGACTAATTTTGAAGACTAATTCTATGGACAAATTCTAAAAGACTGATTTTGAAGACTAATTTGGGGGGATACTTTTGAAGGACTAATTTTAAGGACTAATTTGAGAGACTAATTTTGAAAGACTAATTCTAAGGACTAATTTTGAAGGACTAATTCTAAGGACTGATTTTGAGGGACTAATTTTAAGGACTAATTTTGAAAACATTTTGAAGAATAATTCAAAGAGTTTAATTTTGCGAGATGAATTTTGCCCCGCTCTAGAGAATGAATTTTAATGCTCGATGAATTGGAACTCTACAAGGTGAATCTCCCCTTCTGAGATCCCTTCTAGATTCGTACCATGTTCATCCAAGGTGAATTTTGGAGTTGATGGAGATGCCACAGATGAGACCAATTCATAGTGGAGTGAGTATCTTTTGCTGGCATATTTTGAGCCAATTCACAGTGGCCAATTTTGGCACACATCTTCGTGGGTCTTTTGGTGGTGATGAGAAGCTCGCCTTTTGGTGGCGATGAATTTTCTGGACTTGTAGATGACAAAGACGAATTTTGAAATTCTGGTGGTGATGAATTTCCTGGAATTTTGAGATGAATTCTAAATGCTAATGAAAATTTTCTTGGGTCTTTTGCTGGCGAATTCTTTAGCCAAGAGACGAATTTCTCTAACGAATTCATAGATGATTTTCCTAAGGAATTTCTTGGGATGAATTAGATATGAGTGTTTTGCTCTTTGCCCATGATCTGAAGATGAATCTTTGGGATGAATATTTCACCATTGCTTTGATGATACAAATTCTTTTTTTAGCTTTGCCGTAGGTGCAGATTCTAAGAAGGATTGACACAAATTCTTTCAGCATTTAGTGCCCACCGAATATGTGTGTCTATTACTTTAATGTAGTCATCTACTTGCAGATGTTGAGGCTTCTTGGAAAGGGTGACCGTCTTCACTTTCAGTTGCTCACTTCGATCAACTTTGCCCACACTTATGATTGTTTTATTGAATGGCAAACTGAACTCCACGAATTCAAATGGTCCCGATGAATTCATTATGGTGAACTAGGCATAGATGAATTCGAGTATGAATTTGTCATTGCTTGGACGAATTCCTCAAGGCCTCACATAAGGATGAATTCTTCAAGGCCACGTATCCATAAGGACGAATATGAAGGACGAATTCTTGTTGGCGACGAATTCAGGAGCATGTTGAGATAGATTCCATGCAAAGATGATTTTTTTGATGCCAATGGAGGAAGAATGCTTGAGGGATGAGAGACAAATTTTGAGGAATTCAGTTGAACTTCACATGTACATGTACATGTACATCTACACATACACATGCACCTACATGTAAACATACACATACCCACATACACATACACATACACATGCACATACACGTACACATACACATACACATACACGTACACATACACATACATGTACACATACACGTACACATACACATACACATACACATACACATATAAGTACACATACACATAAACGTACACATACACATACACGTACACATACACATACACATACAACACACATATACATACACACATATACATACACATACACATACACATACACGTACACATACACATACACACATATACATACACATATGCATGCACATACGCATACCCATACACATACCCATACACATACACATACACATATGCATACGCATACACATATGCATATGCATACACATACATATACACATACACATACACATACTCATACACATAGGCATACACATACCCATACACACACATACACATACACATACACATACCCATACACATAGGCATACACATACACATACACATACACATACACATACACATACACATACACATAACACATACACATAACACATACACATACACATACACATACACATACACATACACATACACATACACATACACATACACATACACATACACATACACATACACATACACATACACATACACATACACAAACACATACACATACCCATACCCATACCCATATGCATACACATACGCATACACATACGCATACATATACGCATACACATACGCATACACATACACATACACATACACACACACATACACATGCACATACACATGCACATACACATACACATGCACATGAACATGCACATACACATGCACATACACATGCACATACACATACACATACACATACATATACACATACACATACACATACACATACACATAAACATACACATACACATACACATACGCACACTTTTAAACTTCTATTGTTTAATCTATTATCAATCCTAGGTTCTTAGGATGGTTAGGGGTCTTTAAACAGAGGCCGTATTGGTATTTTCCCAAATCTGTAGATTCCACGTATACTATTGCGGAGACTTAACACGATTAACCCGCAACCTGACTGCATTTTTTTTTTTTACAAATACTTCAACACAAGATAATTAACTGCGCAGTACAATGTTCTTCACCATTAGACATATATCAACGCAGTTCATCGCATCATCGGAACATCAGTTAACTTAATACTTCATTAAACTTATGTAACGCTGAACTTAATTAACAGAAAGATAACAACTCAGAGTAATCAAACACTGCGCTACAATCCACTTCCGGCATTCGCCCAGACTCACAATCCAGCGACACACCCACTCCTTCACACACGACTCTTCTTTCATTAGTTCGTAAAAAGTTACAACTTTTGCGCTACGCCCTTTCGGTATGAGTGCGACTTTTCAGGGTTATATTACAGAAATTATGAGTTCCTTTCCGGTGGCTCACACTGGCACGCACGGTGGACTCGAACCCAAAAAATGAAAATTACAAGATTCATCGATGATACCCTGTACATACATAGATCGAGCTAATTTAAATGTACGAGTGATCTTTTGTTTCAAGGAATCTAACATGTTCTTCAAAATTTCAGGCTCAATCAGCTGTGCATCAGTTCTAACTAAACTGGCCACTATGACCTGACTTATTAGGGAATCTGTCTCTGTCTGCAAAAGTGATTCTTGTAAATAAAATTCATTAGCTACAGCAACATCTCTGCGCAGTTTTATTTCGGCTACTTCTACATCAATGCTAGAGAGTCTGTCAGCCTGAACTCCTAATTGCTTTTCTCGATGCCCGAGTTCCTGAGATTGAAACTGCATAGTTTTGTAAAAATCTTCTCGCTCTTTTTTTATGGCTTCCATCTCCTTCTTTAATTTGATATTCAGACCAATCTCTTCTTCCAAAGCACGACTTTTATGGAACAACTTGTATGTAGCCTGTTTGAGTTCTTTCTCAACGTTTATTACATTCATAGCGAGCGTCTGAGAGGCTTCCTCTAATATACTGAACTTATTCTTTGTTGCTTGCAGCTCATTGCCTAACACAGTCATAGCGTCCCTCTTATCTTCAACTTCCTACTTTAATCCTTTAATCTCTGCATCTTGATTAGCAATAATAGCATCCTTTTCTGTCAATTGATCTTGCAGACGCTGGATTTGGGTATGCAGAGAGTGAACTTCTGCTTTGGCTTCAAGTACTTCTTCTTGACAGGGTGCAATATCAGCTTCCAGAATATCGACTTTGCTCTATAGCTCCTGTTGAAGAGGTTGTTTTTTCGTCTTCATCTGGAGAGGCAACTGCTGGGATAACTGAATTAATAATTGGCCCATGGATGCCAATTCTGTGAACATCACCGATGAGGGAAGAGAAGAAGTAGGCTGCAATGGTGGGGTAAAAAGTAGGTGTGGAGTCGAAGGTGGAGAGTAGTCGAGAGAGGATAGGATGTTGGACGATGCCTCACGAGTTGCATTTGAAGGCGAGGAGGGAGAAACTTCGACAGCAGCAAGACGTGTGGTTGGAGGAGGAAGGGGAGGAAGAAGTGTCGGCACTAAGACAATTCCCATTTCATTTTGAGGCACAGACAGCACAACTTCAGTAACAGCCTCTTCTTCCGACATGTCGGTTTCTTTGTTGCATCTGCTTGATCATCGGCTACTGGTGGGGAAGAGGGATGACACACACTGACAGTGGTATCTTCCACTGTTCCCTTCTCAGCCTCAGCATCCGGTTGTTTTGGTTCATCCCGCGGTGAAACTTTAGTTACATCTTCCATAATAATGTATGGATCTTGCTACTTACTAGGAGAAGAGGATGTCGATACTCCCTGTAAGGTCGTGGCTGTGTCATGAAAAAATTTCAACCTCTTGAACAGCGGTTGAATCCTGCACCTGGCTTTGAGATGGGCTGATACATCTACGTTTACGCTGGAAGAAGTGGAGAAGATCTTCGTCATCATCCTCCTCCAGCATCTGGGTAGATTCCTCATGTAAGAGAAAAGTGTTTCTGGGGGGTGGTTTCGCTGCTTGGATCACAGGAAGAAGAAGGGTGAGAAGGTGCAGCAATCGGGTACGAGGAATCTCATGCTTGGCTAGTTGTTTAGTAACTGCTAGGCATTCGCGGTGAATGCACCGGAAGAAGAATGACGTGAAATTGACCCCCTCTTGTGATGCAGTATCAATCATCGAATAGAAAGGATGGGAGATGCCATACGTGCATTTTTGCAGGTTCAAGGCAGTGACTAAGAATTGAAGGGCTTTTCGCTCCGGTTCTAGGCGACATAGAATGGCAAACTCATTAGACGAGTGCCGAGGGAAAAGTTCTTTCATTGTCGCCATGGGGAGAAGGAGGCCATCGACCAACCCCTCCTGAGGGAGACGGAATCCCTCAGCAACTCTGCTGAGTGTGACACGGGGGTTCAAACAGGCGAGTGGCCAGCATTGTTCGGTGGCAGGCATGGAAGCTATGGCAGAAATGATCTGCACAAAAAAGGGGTGACACTCCACTGAATGCCAAGGCAATTCAGCGAAGGCCAAGAGGCTACGAGCACACAGGTACTCGCTCACATCCGGAGCGAGACTAGCACGGAAGGCGACAATATTTGCCAAGGCTTCCATAGCTCAAACAGGAACACAGTAGCACAGGAAATACACAAGACACAAAAACACACGGTGTGGAGGTGATCACAATCCGGGTGGATCGGGTCCGGTCGTGGCACACACAGGGTGTATGAAGCTAATGAATGTTGGAAGGTTTAAAAATGTGAAGGTGAAATTAATGTTGAGTATGGAGAAGAGAGAGATGTTGAAATAATTATGGGAATGGGAATGTAGGTGTGCAAGTTAGATTGATGACATGAATGATAAGAATGAAAGAGAACCATACACACGAATCAAATTTGGAAGGAAGAATGGTCCATTGGAGGAGCTTCTTAAACACTTCCTAATTCTAATCCATATGTATAGCCTTCTTTGGATGATATGTATGCATGATGAGAATAGATGGAATCCTTACACATAAATCAGTTTCGAAAGGAAGAATGGTCCAATATTGGAGCTTCTTATACACTTTCAGAAACTAATAAATATGTATGGATTATATGCATGCAAGTGAATTATGATGATGGATTTTACTCACAAGCTCAAAGAAACATCCTCACTGGTTCAATGCAATACTGCGGAGCCTTCTCACACATAGAAGAAATAGAAGACATGTAAAAATACTTAAGAGACTGAGAGAGGTGACAAGAGACAAGTGACAAGTGACATGAATTAAAAGAATTTGAATTAAGTTACATGTAAAAGATCGTCGTGGTACGTCATGCTAAGCAGTCTACTGATCAAAGGTGGTTCCGACCCTCAAACCATGACAGTTCAACCGAATGTCACACGTAAGAAGGTGAGTTCCACTCCAGTGACCCTATGTCTGTCTAGGCTCGTAACGTCTAACTAAAGAAGTCTAAGACTCATTAAAATCAGCTCTAACTCACTCACACGCTCCACCGAGGGTGAGTCAAGATAGAGATGCTGGTTTCAAGAGCCTATCCTAAATTGGAGTTCTAACTTAAATTTGAAACTAGGTTCTATACTCATACTAGCTCACCTTGGATCCTCACTCGCTCAACCGAGGGTGATCGTCTCAAGGAAACCGTAAGCTAGCATGAGCCCTATGGATGCCTAACAATGATGCTCTAGGAGTTTGGAGGGGGGTTTATATAGTTTTTTGAATGAATTTGGGCCCTTGGATCTATAGAAATCAACTCTCAACTCTAGGATCACTACTTTTTATTACAACCATTTGATTAATCAAATCAATGGCTTGGAATTGTTCTTTCTATCAAATCTAGTGTAAAGGAGTGAAATTTAGGCGCCCTCATTCTCCACCATTGGATCTGGGGATGATCTGGACCGTCGGATCAGTGCTGACATCAATTCGGATAAGATAAGCCACTATTTTTGGAGAAATGCTGCATTATTGATCTTTGATTGTAAAAAAGGTCTTCTTTTATGGAAAAAATTCGTGGATCCTCCTTCCTTTATGCTTTAGTGCATCTCCACCCTTGAATATGAGCTCATCTTGACCGTACAGCATGATTCAATCATATTTTGACATGTGGCAGACATTCAAGCCTTCAATTTTCTTAAACTAGAAAACTGCGGTGATCCTGAAAACTGGACTTTGTACTCTTTGACCCTCCAAATAGGCTTTGATGAAGATGAAACATTGTAGGACTATGTTTCCAAAGATCTCCTTCAGGAATATGCAGAAAAAACTCCCATCTGAATCTAACTTGTACAAGTTTGACTACATTTGGAAGCTTGCAAGGTGGCATTAAGGTGTCTAGGAAGCTCGGATAGCCTTGAAACTTTATACAAATATGTAGCCACATATGGTCTTTATACATGCCAAACCATATGGCTAACATAATTTTCTATACAAGAATTTGTAGGGTCAAACTAGAAAAATTACATTTTTACAAAATGAACATAGCATATCAATGTGCTACAAAATCCATTTTCTGCTGAAATTTGGGCTATAGACTGCCTTTGACAATCTTTACAAGTATATGGATTTTCATCTAATTTGGTGACAATGAAATTTTTGCCCTAATTTCCCAACTTTGACCAGCTTTGACCAGCTTTGACCGCTACCATGGACTTTCTTGATTTCTTTGAAACTTTGTATGTGACCTTCCTTTGACATCCTTGATGCATCCTGGACTTCTCGGGGAATTCTGGCTACCTTCACCAAATATGTTTTTTGTAGGCCTTCACAAGTGAGAGAGGAGAGAAAATCTCGACGACATTCGCCCCCACTAAACCTGCGATTCCTCCGGAAGCGCCACTCTAGCATCTCTGAAAAACAAAATGTTCCAGGCATCAAATTCTTTTATAGGCAACATAAGAAACATGGAAGGAAAATTGATTATATGCATGAATAAGTAGGTAACGCGACATGAAGCAAAATTTGCATGAAAGAAAGAATTGAAACAGACAACATGAATATGCATGAACAAATAGGCAACATATATGCAAATGAACAAGCAACATTGGCAACAAGAAAGAAAAAAAACAAGCATCAATATGAAGTGGAAGTGGATGTATTGAGTCGTTTTAAGCATCAGTTCCTCTCATCTTGAAGAAAATTTTGTACCTTTTCATAAAGCAATCTACCTTAAATATGATTATAAACAAAGATTTAGGATTTTCAAGAGACATCTTTCATCTTTAGCTTATTTTAGATCAACTCCTTTCCTATATAAATATGAAAATGCTCTTTCTCTAATAACATGCAAGGAAATCTAACTAAACTCCACTTATGCATAAATCTGCTTATATAGCCCGTGATTTATTCTACTATGCCTCTTTATCCTCCTTTGGTTTGCTCTTTTTTTTTTTTTTTTTCGACGATGATGATGATTCGGCAACTTTATGGTTACGATTACTTTTTTGGGGTGGAAGAAAGTGTAAACTTCTTGGTAACATGTAGCTTTTTTTTTTTTTTTTTTGACGAGGAAAAATTAAACCCCGATACAAGGTACAACCATTTTTTATGATGGAGAACAGTCGTTTAAACTCCGATACAAGTGCTGTGAGATGGACTAAGGATGTAGAAACATGCAATAGCAGGAGCTAGGATTTCAACAATTATGCTTTCGATATAGGATACATATGCATGTTTATATATGAAAGTCATGTCACCAAAATAAACCTCCAAATCTACATGCCCTATCTTTCCACAATCCTAGATTATAATCAATTCCTTAGTAGATAAGTTACTACTTAAGATACAATTTTACACAAGTAGAGAAATCATCATTTGCCCTTTTTGACTCAAGTGATGTGGATATGCAATGCAATGCAAAGACTGAAAAAAAACATGCATGAAACAAGCATGGAAAAAAAAAAAATAGAATGAACTTGAAAAAAAACAAAGCAACATGAACTTGAAAAATTAATGATATTTTTATATGTTTTTTTTTTCCTTTTTTATTTATATTTTTATTTTTTATAGCATGGATACTCCTGTTTATGAATCGGCCTCATTGTTGTCATCTTCTTCAATGTCCTCATCCAAAATGTACTCGTCATTATCATGTTTCTTGAATAGCTTTATCCTTTTACCTGCAATCAAAGTTTTTAGTGCAACACCATTTAATTCACAAAGAGCATACGTACCATTGTTGTTGACTTTTGATACAATGTATGGCCCAAACCACCGTTGAGTGAGCTTTTTGCGTGCATCATATTGAGAGTCAAATGTACTATCATAAATGAGCACCCAATCTCCTACTTCAATTGGATTAGGACACAGTCGATGAGTTTTATCAAAATAGTGCTTATTCTTCATTCTAGATTCTCTTAATTTTTCAACAGCATCATCAAGTCTTACTTTACCTTGTTCTAACTGTTTAATGTGCAAACTCAAAAAGTCATCAGTAGACATGTTTTCAGACCAAGGCAAATTTGACCATGCAAAAATATGAGATTGAATTGGAAACAATGGTTTTTGACAGTACATAAGTTCAGCAGGCATATACCCAGTAGTACGTGTGCATGTCATTCTATCTGCCCAAAGTGCAAAAGGTAAGAATCTAGGCCATTGTTTGATGTCACTGTTACATGCTTTAGATATGGCTTTCACAATAGGTGGATGCCCTCTCTCTATTTTACCATTGGCCTCTGGATTATATGCAGTAGTGAGAGACAAACGAATACCGTGACGCTCAAAGAACTCTTTAGCTTCTCTCGCATTTAACTCTCCACGATCGGCAACTCCTTTCTCTATGTACCCAAAGCGACTTATGACATCTTCAAGCAAGAATTTGCAAACATTGTAAGTGGTCTTAGATCGTAGTGCACGTCCCTCTACATGATTAGTTAAGTCTTCTCTTGCAAGTACAATGTAATGCATTTTGTCGATACCTTTAGGCATAGTTACAAGATCTACTACCCACTTGTAGTGAATACAAGGTGGATAAGTAGGATGCAACGGATCTATATGTTTGACTGATGAATGAAGTTGACAAGTAGAACATGTAGAAACATAGCTACTAATGTCAACATACATCCTAGGCCAATAATAGGTACTTCTAATTTTTTCATATGTTCCAAAAAATCCTTTATGACCTGCCCATAATGTCTCATGCATTTCCTTCATTACTTGCAATTGAAGACCTCTCTTTCCTAGGACTCGTTGTGGATTCTTAACCTTACCCTTAGCATGTCTCCAAAGATAACCATTACATAGGAAAAAGTTATAAGCTCGTTTCCTAATGTTACGGAATCTATTCGTAGTCCAGCTAGGTAATGGTTGTAGTGTACTCAGATACTTTCCTATGTCTCTCCATTCATCTTCGTACTCAGACTCATGAAATTTCTCATACTCATATATATATGGAACATAGTCAACTAAATTCACATTCTTTATTAGATCACTTTCAAGATCATCATCAAATCTAGCTCTCGATAACATATCAGCAACTGAGTTTGACTTACCTGAAATATGAACTAACTCAGGATTTATGAACTTAATATATGAGATCCATCTAAGCATGGCTATATCAGGAGATGAACAATTGGCTATCATTCCAATGAGAGGCAAACAATCAGTCTCAACTTTGACATTTGCACCAATGAAATATTCTTTGTCTGTTTTCAAAGTTGTTACCATACCCCATAGTTCTCGTTTGATCTGTGGATATTTTTGTTGTGTTTCATGTAGAATTTTGGCACCAAACCTAATTTCATATCTATTCCCTTCACTATCATCTTGACTTATGACCCAACCTATACCAATAGGACTAGTATCAACAGTCAATATAATAGGTTTGTTAGCAAAATAGTCTACACGCTTAAGGATGGGAGCTTCAAGCAATAATTTCTTCAATTTACGCATAGCTTGAGTGTGTTTGTCAGTCCAAATAAATTTTCGTTTCTTCCTCAACAAGTCATAAAGACAATCAGCAACATGAGCAAAGTGAGGGATCCAAATAACATAAAAGATGCAAGCACCAAGAAATCTACGTACCTCACTCACGTTGTTACATGTTTCAGAAATCTTGCTAATGGCATCAACTTTTTGTGGGTATGGCTTTCGACCATAATGGCCACATAAATGTCCAACAATAAGTACCTCGTTGACACCAAAAACAGATTTCTCTATGGAAAATGTGAGACCTACCTCTTCAAATCGTTGAAATATTCTTTCACAATCAAAGATATGGTCAAGAACAAATTTACGACATCCCGATGAATCTAAAGTAATGTCCTTTACACGTTCCTCACTCCCTTTAATTGGAATATCATCAATGAATGGCATAGTTATATGAGGGATAAAGTCATGTAAGACCATATTCATAGCACTCATCATATGAGCCACAGAATTAGTCGCTCCTTGAGGTAAAGTACACATTCGCACTAAGCCTAAAGGAGTTTTCATTGTGGTTATGTCACGACTATCAATTGCTAATTGGAATTGGTCATATCCAGAATATAGACCACCCATTGAATAGATAGAATGTCCTGAAAATGATTCAGCAAACTCATCTACAATGGGTCCTGTTCCTACATTCCTTATGGTGACTTTATTGACGGGTTGGAGATCTTGAATAAAACGTAGTTTCCCATTCTTTTTAGGCACAGTGAACCATCTGTTTGAGTAAGGTGCAAAAGATGGCTCTAAAATTCTCATGTTTATCTTCTCCTTAAGTAGTTTCATTAGCTCAGGTAAGTGAGCCTTTGGAACAGGTATAGGACGAAGATTCCATGGAATATGTGGAATAGTAAAGATTATCATGGGTGCAACTAGCTTAGGATCTACACAACCAATCTCATGAGGATACATAGTAAAGGCTTTTCCATGGCTCCGTATAACTCTCTCAAATTTATCTCTCTCTGCTGGCAAAAGAAAGTCATCATCTCTACCAATTTTCACCTGTTTGATTGTCTCATCCGTGAATGTATGTCCTATGTTTTTCTTATCCCGAAGAATTGGATCATTTTTCACATCAATAATTTTTTCATTACTTCCTTGAGGTAATGGTTGAGCTATGGGTTTGATTTTTTTGTCTACAGTTTTGTACTTTGTTTCAACTAAGGCATCATGTGTTTGGTTAAATTTTGAGCACTTGTCAACATTGAGAGCATACTCTTGGATTAGAGCATACTCATCAAGGGAAGAAATAAGAATAATATGGGAATTAGAATTTTGTTGAAGACATAACTCTAACTCCTCAAGAGTAGAGAAACAATGAGATGTCTCAATCACATGCTCAATGTTCTCATCATGTTCCATGATTTTGTTGTTTTTATAATTTTTTTGGGTTTTTTGGATAAAAGACTTGGACAATTGACTCTTATGAAGAAAATCTAATCTAGAATGTGGAAAACAAAGTGACAAACTATTGTACATGTTGGTTGGATGCGAGATGTCAAACCAATATCCACTGTTGTCCCGCTCAACAATGGATTCTATCCGAAATTTTGATCATATGTAGCTCCAAACATGAATCGAGGTGCACAATCACTACAAGCATGCTCGTGACCCTGAGTAACAATAGGTTTCTTTCTAATTGACAATCGATTCCTAGGATGATTCACTCCTACTGTCATGACTTGAAGTGATTGCATTCCATCCTTAGACTTAAATCTAGCATAGGTAGACCCATCATCCATGGCTTTAGTTTCCATACGACTCTCACAAATAAAGGGTTGACCTAAGAGAACTTCATAGGAGCAATTATCTTGAATAAAAAAGTGAAACTCTTCTGTGATTCCTCCTATGGATATGGGCACACTAGCACAAGCTCCATACAGGGTACCTACACCATTATCTGCAGTTCTCATACGCCATCCACAATCTTTATCTATGGGCCATCGAAACTTATCATAGACTTCATGATTTCAGAGCCGGAATCTACTAATGCATTTACAGTGATAGTGTTCTTATCATTTCCTATTTTAACATGCATCTCTGATGTACCTCTAGACCAAAATGTTCTTTTAAAGTGACTTTCAGGATTGTTTTCATGATTTTCATGGTCAGGTTGAATAGGTCCTAAGAAATTTTTATTAACATTTACTTCATCATCATCAAAGTCCTCTTCATCAGATTCATCAAAGTTTAAGGCTTCATTCATAGCTTGATCTTGATCTAGAGAATCTTGCATCTCAGTATCTAGATTAAGTGGAAACCTCTTCCTTTTAATTAGGCCGATAAAGTTATCTTTAAAAACAGGCTTTGCAATAGAGAAAACTTGTTCTAAAGACATAGTCACTTGACTCTTAAGCAAAATGTCATCTAAAATCTCCATAGGATCTATTTTTCTCTCAATTTCTGAAATCAAGATGGCTTTAGGTTTTCTCTTTGGTTTCTTTTGTTTTTGCTCAGGGTCTTGTTTTTGTTCATGTTCTCATGTTTGGTCTTCAGTTTGTTTTGATTGTTCTTGTTTATCCAAAGGCTTTGGTTCTGTTTTTCTTTGCTTTGTCTTCTTCCCTTTTTGTTTCTCCTCTTGTTTTTGTTCATTGGGTTGTGCTTCTTGTTTTTTTTCTTTGGATTGTGATGTTTCTCCCTGCTCTATGATTGTTTCTATTCCCTCTGAGGTTTGTTTTCGTGTTACTCTTCTTTCACTAGGCTCAGCTTCATCTCTTTTTCGTTTTTCTTCTACATTGGATATGTGAGAAATAAGAGATTGATCTTCTATTGGTGACTCCCAAGCCGTTATTCTCCTAATCTCATCCCGTGCTCTTACTAAAGCCTCTATAGAAAAATCACCTTCCTTTGTGGGTTTACTTGATTCTACTTGTTGTTCATCAAGAGCTTCTAGTTTCACTCCTCTAGTTCCTACGTCCATTATGGTTATATTTTCATAATGTTTTTTCATTCCTCCCTTACCATAATTTCCTTGCAAAGGTAGCCTAGATCGATAGTCACAGATTTTCTTGTCTATGTCTATTACTAGTCGTTGCTCCTTAGCAGCCTTCAATAATTCACAATCTCTCACAAAGTGCTCTAACGAATCACACCAAGGACACCTACGAGGGCCACGCACAAAACCATTTTGATTTTGAGGATTTTGATTAACTTGTGGTGGGAAATTTTGAAATTGAGGATTTTGTTGATAAGGTATTGCTTGAACAGGATAATTAGGATTTTGAAAATGCAATTGATGTATTTGAGGAGCTTGGGGAGCAACATGTGGTACTTGAGGTGCAAGAGGAGCTTCCATATTATACGGTTGATGATTTTGAAAATTTTGATTTTGAGGATTTTGAAAAGCTATTTGAGAAGCTTGAGGATACATGTTTTGATACATTTGAGGATTTTGCACATGAGGATGAGGATTTTGCATTGAAGGATTATGCATTGGAGGAACTTGATATGCTTGAGTAGGAGCTATTTGTGGATTTTGATTGGTAGCTATAACATGTTGATTAGGCTCTTGAAAAGTCATTGGGTTCATTTGATTTTGGAAAGTTTTGGTGTAACTAGATTGTAAAGCATCTATAGTCTTGGCCAAATTGGATTGTGTAGCAATAAGACTTTCCATTTGCTTAGTGAGAATATCCACTTGAGATTGTTCAACTACACTTTTATTTGGCTCTACTTTAAAACCTTGAGTAGGCTCCATCATTTGAGGAATAGGAGTAGAGTCAAAAAGCATAGCATGGGATTGTTCTCTAACTTGCTCCTTAGTTTGTGGAAGGCTAGCTTGAGGAAGACTAGTTTGCTCATAAAGCATGGATTGTCTTTGATGTCTATGGGCTACAGCCTCTACTACTTTACGCACTTTTTGCCAATTGTCAGTAAGACCATAGCGCTTATCTGGTTCTTCTAATCGCCGTTCAACTTCCCTACGAGTTGCAGGATGAAGAAGCTTAAGAAAATTGATCACAAGATCAGGTTCCAAAGTTATCTTAACCTCATGGTCTTCTAAGAAGCAACCTATAGTTGCTCTCTCATCAATAGATGTTGAATACATATTTAGGGTTCAATACTTCTACTCCACACATATTTGGAGACAACATTAGTTCATTAAATCTTAATGCTAACCCTATCTATCATGCATTATATCATAGAAAAGATCATTATATCAAAGAAAAGACCATGACTAAGGAGATATAACTCTCATATGTATCTATACAACAACAATGTGCACATATGATGACAAAGGCATTGGATGGAAGCAAATTAAACAGGTTCAAATCAATGATTGGACTATAAGAAATCATGAAAGACTAAAGACTCAAACATCTTAGGCTTGAGGAGGAGTTGTTGGTACATTTAGCAAGCCTAAGTGCATTGCTAAAGTCATGAGACTACACATCCATTTTATCTCTTCACAAGAAGGAACTATATGTGAACGAACGTATGCTAATCATTCTTAGCATAGTTACTTTGGATAAATATAAAAGTAAATGAAATAAGGAATCTGATGAAGTTAGGGAGCTAAAACCATGACTGATAGTACAAACAAGTTCAAATCATCCCTAAAGTGTAGGATCACTTTTAGGTGAGGAAAATTCAAATTCAACCTCAAATTATGAGTATAAAAACAAATGCTTTTAGTCATGGGCTAGGGGAGCCATTCTAAGAGACTTGGGGATGCATCAGTGAGCACACATTGAGCTCACTTCATGTATGAGTAGTCCACTACACTTCCTTTGTATCATATGTTCATTAGCATATACATTTTGATACATTTATTCAAGTATATCTTTGTCTACTATTCTCTACTGCATCTTCATCATTATAGTGATCTCGTGGAATCAATTTCTCTGTGTGTACTCATTCACTTTCAATACTTTAACTTGGGTTAGTTAGATTGAAATTTCCACTACTTGCATATCAAGTTTTATCACATTTGGTTCAGGGGATTTCGAGATATGAATCATAGCAGGTGACTGTGTCTGCACATCTTCTAGATCTTGAAATGTCAGGATGACCCCCCCTCACTTGTTAGATTCATTTCTCAGTGTATGGTGTGGCTAAATTGACGAAAGAACTTGCTTTAGTTAGCTACATGGGCTTCCTCATACTAATCTATTTTCAGGTGAAGAGAAAGTAATAATAAGAAAAGGCATAAAGGCGCGATAGAAAACTTGAAAAACCTTAACGGTGCTAAAGTGTCCGTTTCCCTTTAGGGGCTAATTCAATGCCAACAGTCGTGGTAAGACGGGAGGGGCTAGTGTTATTCGGAATGACTGGTTGTAAAGGGCACGTATGCAATGAATCAGGTTGAAAGTCAAAGGCACCAACTCAACCTCCAATTATATGTGTGCAAAAGCTCAATGGTCAATTCATACCAGGTTGTGAGCTCTGAGCAAATTATTGAGCACTTCTATTCCCAAAATAGAAGGTTTCTTAACATATCCAATACTTGCAAGTTATCTATTTTGATGCAAACTTTTGGGAATGGTGTTCCAAAACACTTAGTGGTTCCAAATGCATTAATGTGAAGCTAAAGGAGTCTTTTAAGCATCCTTAGAGTTAAATTGGCAGGTGTAGAGCAGGTTTTGTGGAACACTAGCTCATCTCTTGAGCATACTCATCCATCTTCTCAAATTATTTACTTTCTTAACTAATGGTTGTCCCCTCATATCTCTTTGAATTGCTGCTCTTAAGAAATTGGCACTATACAATTGCTAATTCTGTATTATTATCGTTCAGCTCTATTATTCTGACCATTCATGAGCTTGGCTCCATTGTGTCCTGACACATGAGGTTCCTTCTATCTAAGCACTAGCCCATTCGGACCAAACTGGTGTTCATTTTTCTGTAGATATCATGTATAGGAAATTGTTACACAGTGGCCTTTGGTTGCCAAATATGCAGAGGGATACTCATTAGTATGTCTGGGCTTGTGATCCCTTCAAGTGGACCAACCAACCTTTGCCTCTTCATCATTTCCCCCTCCAACATGTCCTACCTTTGGAACCCTTCCCAAAGTTGGGACTTTATTGGACCAACCACTCCCCCTTCAATTCTTACCCATAATCAGTACATCCTCCATAATCAGTACATCCTCACCTATACAAACTAATCGACTTGTTGGGTTGAAGCCTGGACTGTTAAATCAACCACTACTTTGGTGGTTGCTTGATGCTCGACACACGATGTCTTTCCACACTTTGGTCTCCCCTTGGATATTGTCTCTGATCGTGGCACACATTTTGCTAATGATCTCATTATGACCCTTGCTCAGTTGTTCAGATTACACATAAATTCACTACACCAAATCCTTGTGCGAGCAAATTGGTAGAGAGCACTAACGAATCATTGCGGACTATGTTGAAAAAACTCATTCAAGATTGTCTTAACATTGGGACCAATTACTTGCAACTGTTTTGTGGGCCTATCAAACTACTTATAAAGTTGTTATTGGTTGTACCCATTTAAAATTGCCTTATGGTCTGGAAGCTATTTCCCCTATGGAAATATTTGTTCCCAGTCTACATGTGTCTATTAAATAGAAGCTTGTTCCTAGAGAATCAATGTGTTCCCAACTTGATGACCTTCGTGCCTTGGATGAGTAGCATTTTGAAAACTTGTTACTCATGCAAGAATTGCATATTTGGCAAGCCCACACCCATGATCCTTATCTTAAAAGCCTGCTCTTTCAAGAAGGCCAATTGGTTCTCTTTTACAACTTGAAATTGGATCAAACTACTAGAAAATTCAAAATTTGGTGGTTTGGTCCTTATCTGATCTCAGTTCAGCTTGGTTCAACAACTTTTCGATTGCAAAAACTTACCAAAGTGCCAATTAAAAATTTGATAAATGGGTCAAAGTTATGGCCTTTTAGGCTACCTATCATGTGTGCTAATCATTAACCCGTTGCCCATGATTGCATGATTTTGCATGACGATTATTGTGCCATCCTTCATATCACAGACATGATTCATCTTGTCATCGCCCCTAGAATGCCATCATTCTTCCCTTGTGTTTATATATCCCACTGCACTGCATTCTTTCACTATTTTTTTCTCCATTTTTATTTGCATAGTGTGTGCTACTTGCTTTGTGAATGCACGTTGTAGCCCTGGAAGCTCTGCCTCCCATTGGGCCTCTCTTCACTATTTTCTCCAATGCCACTTCCCAACATCTTACTTACCATCATCTAAGTGTCCCCTCTTTTAGTGGGATGCTACTTATGTGCACCCCATAGCAGAGAGTCTTGCCTGCTCCATCGCTACCAAGCCCTCCTCAATAGCAGTATGGACCATCCCATTGAACGGGGCCAAAGTTTGCATCACTACTATTTAGGTTGAGCATCGTTTCCACCTGCCCACTGATGGTGTAAACCATGTAGAATCCCCTTCCCACATTGCTATGGAGAAACTATTCCCTCAGTATAGCTCAAATGAGTTTGCCATTAATTGCTTTCCTGAACTGGAGAGGTCAATTCTCTAGTTCTTGGTTGTAGTGTTGAACCTACAACACTGTGCTTACGAGATCTCCCAAAAATTTTATTCTCTTATCGCTTCGTTTGCTCACCAACCGGTCAACTAGTCCATGATTATTTTTAACTGCATTCATCGTGAATGCCAACATAGAGTTAGGTAGTTACAACAAATTGACGCCACCCACACCTGCCTCCCTTACCCCCTCTCCATCCTTTATCTTGGTGAATTCCTCGTTCCTGTTAGTGTTTTATTAGTCCCTCAAATTTTTTGCACCTCCAGCCTTGCCGACTATTGAAGATGATGAGAATATTGGTGTTTCATTTTCCAATGAGCCAAGCACCCTCATCAAGTGCAAACTTCTAGCTCCTCAGATGTGAAACGCAATGTAGACAACATGGAGGTTGGTCCTTCCACTTCGGGCCATGACTGCAAAACACCTTGTGGAATCTCCCCAAAGTGATCCTCCATCCTCCTTTGAGGATTCCTTCCATTCATCCTCGGGCTCTACACAACAACCTCCAACATCCCCTTTTCCAGTGGCCCATGTTTCCCTGCCCAACCATCCAATGTTGGACATCATATTGCCTACTCTGCCACCCTCGCCTCCAACACAACCTATTGTAGATGTCGCTGCTCCCATTCCAAATCCTTCTCCCTTTTCTCTAGAGACTTCCACGCCATCCTCCCCAATTATTCACAATCGGTCACTCCTCCTCCATAGAGTCCCAATAGGTCCCCCACTACTTCTCCTGACCAACCCTAAAATGCATCCATTTCCAATGAGGTTCCTGATCTCCCTCCCCTTCCTGCCCCTCAACAAGAGCTCTAGACTTTCAACGTCTTCGACAATTGTGGCCTTCCTGAGTTCTTTCAGCTTAGTATCTATCTCGTCTACATGGAGGAACTCATTGGTTGTGACATGGATCATTTTGACCAATCCTGCAATACTCTATAACGAGAAAACTATCATCTATAGAATCAAATGCACGAACTTCAATGCAACTTGGCTGTCCACACTAGACTTTATATTTCAAAAGCTTTTTTAAGGAAGCTATGAAGGAGAAATATTTTTTTGTCAAGTAGGCCCAAAATTTGCAGGAATCCACCACGCACCATCCACAACAAATTCAAGAACTTGAACATGAGGCAATGGTACAAAAAGCCTCCCTTCGTGAGGTAGAATTTAAATTATAGTAGTTTATGCAAGAAAGGAAGCTACTGCAACACATGACCGAAGCCCTACAAGAGACAAATTCTTGACTCTCTAGAGAGGTTTCCCAATTGAATGCTAGTGTCTCCAATCATAAGAGCGATCTCTAGAAGCTACAACACCAAGTAGAGCAAGTTGAAGCATTGAAGGGTCAAACTCTACAACAAGCCCAAGCAGAAAGATGATGTTGCAAATATGTATTAAAAGAAGATTTTTATTTACAATAGGAATTCAACCTCTAGGTTGCCAAAGCACAAAGTTAAGTTGTGGTTTCCATTACTTCATCCATGAGTTAAGAATCTGAAGGTGTTGTTCTTCTGGACCCCCATGCACTCTAGAAATTACTCAAATTCATGGTAAAGAAAATCCAACAAACCTTCCAAGAGGCACAGGATTCCTTCAAAGCTTATATTCATTCCCCCTCCAAAGATGAACATGAAGAAGGTTGAACATCTATTTTTTGGGTTCATGTCCTGTAGAGCCCTAATCGGTTGAAACTAAAGGTGCAAAGTATTTTTTCTCCTAAGGTTCAAAGGATGAATTTAAAATCTTAAGGTGCAAAAGTAAAGAATTAAAAGGAAAGGTGAAGGTATGGAAGGCCGCGTACGCAAAGGTGGAAATAGGCCGCCCAATCAAAAATTTTATTTTGAAAGTCACTCTTGTTCTAAAGTCACTACAAGACAAAGTAGCGAGTCGTTGAGGACCAGTTCAAAAGGACAATCTTGGGACATTGAAAGGACACCAAGATTGTATTGCAGTTAGAGTGCGCGAACCGGCGGACTCAACAAAAAGAAGGACAAAGGCTATTCTTGGGGACATTGAGAGCTAGGAGCAAGGGAGAGCTTCAGAGGAAGCAAGAGAGGAAGCAAGAAGAGCCTCCAGTGTGCGACGACATTCAAGAGTGCAAGAGGTGTCAAGAGGAAAGTATGCAGAGAAGGCGGGTTGGATTCCAAGAGTCCCAAGGTCTATTGCGTGTGTGCGCCGTGATACCAATTCCTTAGCTTGGTGGAAGCTTAGTGCAAGGTGTGCACAAGGGAAGCGGGAAGCAAGTGAAGGATTGGTGCAGGAGAGGCCGCTGCTAGAGGACTTGAGATAATTGGTCTTCAGTAATTGATATTCTCTGAAGTTGTATTTAGTCATTGATTAGACTGTGCGCAGTCATTGTAATTGTTGAAAGATAATCAATATTCAAGGTTTCCAAGAGTATTCCTTTGCAGAAGTTCTCACTGTTATTCCATTTTCACCATCTCCTTTTTCTCCTACAAACCCTCAAACTCCTTCTTGTCCACGAATCCCCAACAAATTTGGCACGCACGGTGGGACATCCAAGGAGCTTTGAGCATAGGAGACTATATATTGCCATTGGAGGACAATATTCCAGTGTCGACAACATTACTCCAGTGGGCCAAAAGGTACATACTTTTATCAAGTGTCTCATTTTAAGTGGACTATGAATAGCTCATGACCGCGACCCGGTCACAAACCTTGAGAATCAAGTGCAAGCAGACAAGAAGAAAGACGAACAGAAGATCATCGAGTCCACTTTCATCGACTTCATCGGTAGGAAGCATGGCAGGACAGGTGGACCTAGAAATCTTGCTCTCCAGATTAAACATAAAATTTCCCTCCTTCAGAGGTTTAGCCCATGAGGACCCCGATGAGCACATTCGAAGATTTCTTGCATTATGTAAGACTAGGGGGTTAATGGGTAGGGAAGATGCTTTCTTGATACTCTTCCCCGCCACATTGGAAGGTCTGGCAGACAAGTGGTTTAGCCAGTTTGCTGAAAATCACTTTACCTCTTGGGATTTGATGAAAGAGGCCTTTAAGAATCAATTTCAGCAGGGCAACACGGCTGAGATCATTATAGAAGAATTGGAGAACTTGAAGTTGGGTCCAGGAGAGAAGTTCCCCGAGTTCGTGACCAGGGCCAAAGCACTAATGGCTAAACTACCGGATCCACCACACGACTTCTTTGTCAAGAAGTGGTTAGCCAAACCTCTACCTGTGGTCACCCAATGCAAAATAAAAGAGTTAGTGCTACCTACTGCCTCTGTTGAGGAGTTCATCAATACGGCCACCCGCTTGGAACAGATAAGGCACCAGTATGGTGCAACTTCTTCCCAACCATCATATGGTGCAGAATTGGAGGACCCAGTGAGCCAGTTAAGAAGGGAACTGGAGGGCTTGAAAAGGAATAAGCCCTACACAGAGGAGGAGACTACTGTAGCTCAGCTGAGAAGAGAGATTGAAGCCCTCAAGCTCCAAAAGGAAGAGGAAGCCCAAGCAGAAGAACTAGCTCAGCTGAGACAGGAATTGCAAGACCTCAAAGGAGGCGGCATTAAAAACGGACTCTGGTGCTCCATGTGCAGCAAGCAAGGGCACATAGTAAGTGAATGTCCTATGCTAAATGTGACTTGTCAATTATGCAGGAAGATTGGGCATGAGGCCCATGAATGCCAAGTAAGGGGAATGCCGACAACGACATACTAGACACAAGGAGGGCTCTTGCCACCAGCAAATGTAATGGCAGCAGCAGCAAACCAAGGTAATAACTATAATCCTAGACCGAGAACTAACCTTGCAAATGGGCCTAGAAGGCCAATTATTTGCTTCAGATGTGGAGAATGCGGGCAGTACCAATCTAGGTGCACCCTCCCGGAAAATTCACCTCCTTGCAGGAATTGTCCAGAGGCCAGGGATCACTATACAAACTGTTGTCCTAAGAATCAAGCCTCTACTTCCGGACCCCATCTCCAAATGATCTCTGTATTCAAGGAGGAGACATTACCTCAGGTGAATGAACCCTCACCATCCACTAGAGTGGTACAATTAGAAGAACTCGAATCTTTTGCAGTACAGACAAGAAGCAAGGGAACGGCAAAAGTGGTAGAAAATCAAGAATTGATAATTAAGGAATTGAACAAAGACAGAGTTGCAATTGAAGACAAAGATACTACAAGTGCAGACACAAACCACAATGAATGTCTCATAGGCACCAGTGATGCCATTGGGCATGCCTTCAACAGGGCTCAAGAAGAGTTTGGCAAAGCAAATGAAGCTCACTCTCTTAAAGAGTCAGAGGCTTCAAAACTACTCAAGTCAATGAAGAAGGAGGTTAGTATTTTTGATTTAATAAAGATGGATGGGAAATTCAGGTCAGAATTATTGCAGATAATTGATGAGGCTTCTACGACAAGCTTAGTGGCTAAGACTGCTATCTTACATAAAGGGATAATTAGGGGGGAAGCACCCCTTACAGATTATAGAAGTCCTCAGCTTACAATATCAATCAAGGGTCATGAATTTCAAGGTGTTATTGTAGATGGTGGTTCTGGCATTAACTTGATGCCTGAACATACCATCAAAAGGATTGGACTCCACCCTTCAAGACCTGCAAATTTCACGGTTACTTTGGCAGATCAGAGCAAAGTAAGGCCCTTGGGGGTAATCCCAAAAGTTCCACTTGAAGTACAAGGTAATCTATTCATTCTGGATTTTGTGGTTTTAAGATTGCCCCAAGTTGAAGGAGGATTTCCTCTCTTAATTGGAAGACCTTGGCTGAGGCATGCCAGTGTCATTCATGATTGGGGTAAGGACACTATGTGGGTACAAAAGAAAGGGCAGGTGACACAAATTCATTTAGAAGAAGGCCCAGACAATCAAGGCAACACTAGTATGATGCAAACAGTGAGCATTTGCATGGAAACAGAAGCAGAGGATCAACCCCAAATAGATTTTGAGGAAGAAGAGGATATTCTAAGTTGGCTCCATGCAGGCAACTCTTCTTCTTGTTTTGGAATCTTTCTTAATAATCCTGGCACGACTGAGGATTATGATGAGGACAAAGAAAAGGTCGAGGTTGATGGATTAGGAGAGCCCATCACTGACCACAGAAGAGGCAGGAAGATACCCCTCAAATACAAATTGGAGGAGGATGTGTCAACAACCGATAACGAAGTTTCTAAAGCTAAAAACAAGGTAAAAAATTCTGAGGTTGAATGTTCTTTCCCAATTCAAGAAATCCCTGCAGGATGGATGCAGGACAAGGAGGAACACATCGTAGTCCAAAATACACCTGCTTATGAAGCAATGCACGAAAAGCTAGTAGAAGAAGACGAGGAAGCAGATGCACACGAAGATAATATGGTAACAAGAAATCCGGTCCAAGAAATACACTTATGCACTCAAAACAATAATCAACCAGTTCTGGTGGCCACTTGGTTGTGGAGCCACCCACAGCTCCTGGAAAAGGTAAAATCATTCTTGACCTAGTATGCAGATGTTTTTGCCTGGCATTATAAAGACTTAGAAGGAGTGCCTGCATCTTATGGAGAGCACAGAATTCCTCTGGTTGATGGAGCCAGACCCATCAGAGGAAGGAGTTATAGACTTAATCCAAAGTATGCCGAAGCTGTCTATGTGGAAATCCAAAAGATGGAAGATGCGGGAATCATCATTCCTGTGGAACACTCAGAGTGGCTCTTGCCTATGGTTATAGTACCAAAGAAGAATACTAATAAAATCAGAATTTGTGTGGACTTTAGAGCTCTCAACAAGGTGACCATTCCAGATGGGTTCCCTATGCCTTTTGCAGAACAGGTCATTGAAGAAGTGGTTGGGCATGCATTATATAGTTTTATGGATGGATTCAGTGGCTATAATCAAATATCAATACATCCAGAGGATCGTGAAAAGACTGCTTTTATCACACCTTGGGGAACATATGTGTATGTAAAAATGCCATTTGGGCTCAGAAATGCTCCAGCCACCTTTAACAGAACGGCCAATCTCATTTTTGGCCCCCTATTGCTGGAATCACTTAGAATCTTCATGGATGACTTCTCTTCATTTTCAGGATCTCAAAAGGAAACTCATCTAGGTTGTTTGGACCAGCACTTGAGGCAGCTGCAGAATATTTTCCAAAGATGCAGAGAAACTAAGTTAAAGCTCAATCCAAATAAATGTCATTAATTTTCCTTGTGACAGAAGGAACCCTTTTAGGACATGTGGTATCGGCTAAAGGTATGGCCCCAGATCCTGACAAAATTCTTTCTATATTAAAGTTACCTAAACCTAAATCTCCTAAAGAGATCCAGAGTTTCTTGGGGCATACCGGTTATCATAGAAGGTTTATAAAAATGTATGCAGAGATAGCTAGACCTCTGACTAGACTCACAGGTAAGGAAGTACCTTTCAAATGGGAAGAAGAGGAGGAAACGGCATATCAGACATTGCGGTCAAGGTTGGTGTGTGCTCCTATCTTGGTCACACCCGAGTGGTCAAAAATCTTTCATATACATGTCGATGCCAGCGCATATGCGGTAGGGGCAGTTTTGACCCAACCTAGTGAAGAATTTAAAGTGGACAGGCCAATTCAATATGCAAGTAGAATCTTGACCAAAGCTGAGAGGAATTACAGTACTACTGAAAGGGAAGCCCTGGCAATGGTCTTTGCCGTCCAAAAATTCCGTCATTACTTATTGGGGGTAAAATTTATTATTATATCAGATCACCAACCACTAAAATATCTACTCAACAAGCCCCAGGCCACCGGTAGAATATGGAGGTGGTTATTGTTGTTCCAAGAATTCGATTTTTCTGTAGTCCATAAACCAGGGAAAGACAATGTTATGGCGGATCACCTATCCAGAATAAATATGATGAATCAATCTAGTGGAATCAATGATGACTTTCCAGATGCTCATTTGTTTGCTGTAAAAGCTCACGGTTGGTATTACGACATTAAAAATTTCATTAAAACTGGATTGTATCCAGAAAAGGCTAGTGCTGTACAAAAGAAGAGCCTGCTCATCAAGAGTAGACCATATACCTTCATCGGGGGTAAATTGTACAAACAGGGCAAAGATGACCGGTTCAGGAAGTGTTTGGAAGAAGAAGAAGTGAGGGAAGTCCTCCACTCTGCACATGAAGGAACAGGTGGTGGGCACCTCCCAGGACATATTATGAGTCAGAGGATACTGGATGCGAGTCTATGGTGGCCTACACTTTTCAGGGATGCAGATGAATGGGGTAAGGCATGTGATATTTGCCAAAGGTGTGGACCTAAACCAACAAAGCAAAGAAATAACCCCTTGGTCATCTCCACCTCCTGGAAACCATTTGAGAAGTGGGGGCTAGATTTTGTAGGGCCCATCTACCCTCCCGCTTTTCCAAAAAGAGAAAAATATCTCCTGATAGCTACAGATTATGCAACTAAGTGGGCCGAAGCTATTGCCTCCACAGATTGCACTGCCCAAACTGTTGCTGATTTCATTTATAGTAACATCATTTGCAGGTTTGGTTGTCCACTTGAAATTTGTACTGATCAAGGTACCCATTTTGTCAATAAAGTCCTGCAAGAAATCTTCAACAGGTACAGAATTCTTCATAGGACCTCTTGTGCTTACTATCCACGAGCAAATGGACAGGCTGAGTCTACAAATAAGGTTTTAATTGCAATGTTAAGAAAGGAGTGTATGTTGCAACCCACTTCATGGGGCATTGCGTACCGAGGTACACTTTGGGCATACAGGTTAGCCTACAAAGAGGCCACGGGATATTCCCCATTCCAATTGGTCTATGGCATATTACCCATCGAGCCCTTTGAATTTTTACACGGATCACCTAAGATAGCGTTCATGCAGGGAAAGAAGGATTGTGATACCTCTCAGAGGATAGGAGCACTACATAAAATGGAGGAGATTCGTCTACTTGCGACCAAACAATTGATAGAGACTTAGATAAAAAGAAAGGAGGCTCATGACAGACATTTATGGCACCACAACTTGAAGCCAGGTGATTTAGCTCTATTACACAGGCCACAAATTTATAATCAAACCAAAGGGAAATGGATCCCTCAATGGGAAGGGCCTTTTCGCATTACAAAGATGCTGCAGTGGGGTGCTGTGCAATTAGAAACTCTGGCTGGCGACACCCTACCCTTGGTAAACATCTCAAGACTCAAGGGTTACCACCAAAAGCAATAAACCTTGCATTTTCATTAATTTGTTCCTAAGTGGTTTGGAATGCTTTATAGGTACAAATAATAGGTTGTTTGTCCAATAAAATGCTCACGGATTTTTCTTTTTGGGGTGCCATTTTCTTTGTGCTGAGTGCACCACTCAAAATTCACCAAGATTCGTTGTTAAATAAAATAGGCGCATATTTTTGGATGGCCTTGAGATCTGCAAACTACTTTCAATCATACCCCTATCTTTGTTCACTTCTTGAGCGGATGTTAATTAAAGTTTGTTTCTCCACTCTTTTGGAAACTCTTTTATGCTGATCCATTCACTTCTGAGAGGTCATTCTTCGTTTCCCTAGCTATATAATATGGCCTTCTCTTCATACCTTCTCCCCTCAACATCAGAATTCCGAAAATCATTGCTCAGGCCAAGTGTGCCGTAGAAGAATAAGCTAGGGAAGAAGCTGTATTTACCCTCTCCTCCAAACCCCTCAGCACCACCTCAATACTTCCCCGCCTGCAACCCTCGGACCCCGCCCCCAAACACCTCCGACCCCCCTCAACCCACCGGCGACCCCCACTCAACCACCTCCTCTCAACCCCTTCCTCAAACCCCCTCAAACCGCTTCCCCACCCTCCGCCTCCAACCCCCTCAACCACCCTCCACACCCTCCACCTCCAACCCCCTCAACCCCCCTCCACACCCTCCGCCTCCAACCCCCTCAACCCCCCTCCCCACCCTCCACCTCCAACCCCCTCAACCCCCCTCCACACCCTCCGCCTCCAACCCCCTCAACCCCCTCCCCACCCTCCACCTCCAACCCCCTCAACCCCCCTCCCCACCCTCCCCTCGGCTCCCCGCAGCGCCCACCCCCTCACCCCCATAACCCCCTCCATCACCCCTCCAATATTCCCTCGGCACCCCGCAGTGCCCACCCCCTCCAACCCCCTCAACCCCCCTCCACACCCTCCGCCTCCAACCCCCTCAACCCCCCTCCCCACCCTCCACCTCCAACCCCCTCAACCCCCCTCCACACCCTCCGCCTCCAACCCCCTCAACCCCCCTCCACACCCTCCGCCTCCAACCCCCTCAACCCCCTTCCCCACCCTCCGCCTCCAACACCCTCAACCCCCCTCCACACCCTCCACCTCCAACCCCCTCAACCCCCCTCCACACCCTCCGCCTCCAACCCCCTCAACCCCCCTCCCCACCCTCCACCTCCAACCCCCTCAACCCCCCTCCACACCCTCCGCCTCCAACCCCCTCAACCCCCCTCCCCACCCTCCACCTCCAACCCCCTCAACCCCCCTCCCCACCCTCCCCTCGGCACCCCGCAGCGCCCACCCCCTCACCCCCATAACCCCCTCCATCACCCCTCCAATATTCCCTCGGCACCCCGCAGCGCCCACCCCCTCACCCCCTCCAACCCCCTCAACCCCCCTCCACACCCTCCGCCTCCAACCCCCTCAACCCCCCTCCCCACCCTCCACCTCCAACCCCCTCAACCCCCCTCCACACCCTCCGCCTCCAACCCCCTCAACCCCCCTCAACCCCCCTCCCCACCCTCCGCCTCCAACCCCCTCAACCCCCCTCCCCACCCTCCGCCTCCAACCCCCTCAATCCCCCTCCCCACCCTCCCATCGGCACCCCGCAGCGCCCACCCCCCTCACCCCAATAACCCCCTCCATCACCCCCTCCACCATCCCCTCGGCACCCCGCAGCGCCCACCCCCCCTCACCCCCATAACCCACTCCATCACCCCTCCAATATTCCCTCGGCACCCCGCAGCGCCCACCCCCTCACCCCCTCCAACCCCCTCAACCCCACTCCACACCCTCCGCCTCCAACCCCCTTCAACCCCCCTCCCCACCCTCCGCCTCCAACCCCCTCAACCCCCCTCCACACCCTCCGCCTCCAACCCCCTCAACCCCCCTCCACACCCTCCGCCTCCAACCCCCTCAACCCCCCTCCCCACCCTCCGCCTCCAACCCCCTCAACCCCCCTCCACACCCTCCGCCTCCAACCCCCTCAACCCCCCTCCACACCCTCCGCCTCCAACCCCCTCAACCCCCCTCCCCACCCTCCGCCTCCAACCCCCTCAACCCCCCTCCCCACCCTCCGCCTCCAACCCCCTCAATCCCCCTCCCCACCCTCCCATCGGCACCCCGCAGCGCCCACCCCCCTCACCCCAATAACCCCCTCCATCACCCCCTCCACCATCCCCTCGGCACCCCGCAGCGCCCACCTCCCCTCACCCCCTCCAACCCCCTCAACCCCCCTCCCCACCCTCCGCCTCCAACCCCCTCAACCCCCCTCCCCACTCTCCGCCTCCAACCCCCTCAATCCCCCTCCCCACCCTCCCATCGGCACCCCGCAGCGCCCACCCCCCTCACCCCAATAACCCCCTCCATCACCCCCTCCACCATCCCCTCGGCACCCCGCAGCGCCCACCTCCCCTCAAACCCCCAATAACCCCCTCCATCACCCCCTCCACCATCCCCTCGGCACCCCGCAGCGCCCACCTCCCCTCACCCCCTCCAACCCCCTCAACCCCCCTCCACACCCTCCACCTCCAACCCCCTCAACCCCCCTCCACACCCTCCGCCTCCAACCCCCTCAACCCCCCTCCCCACCCTCCACCTCCAACCCCCTCAACCCCCCTCCACACCCTCCGCCTCCAACCCCCTCAACCCCCCTCCCCACCCTCCACCTCCAACCCCCTCAACCCCCCTCCCCACCCTCCGCCTCCAACCCCCTCAACCCCCCTCCCCACCCTCCGCCTCCAACCCCCTCCCCACCCTCCCATCGGCACCCCGCAGCGCCCACCCCCCTCACCCCAATAACCCCCTCCATCACCCCCTCCACCATCCCCTCGGCACCCCGCAGCGCCCACCTCCCCTCACCCCCTCCAACCCCCTCAACCCCCCTCCACACCCTCCACCTCCAACCCCCTCAACCCCCCTCCACACCCTCCGCCTCCAACCCCCTCAACCCCCCTCCCCACCCTCCGCCTCCAACCCCCTCAACCAACCTCCCCACCCTCCCATCGGCACCCCGCAGCGCTAACCCCCCTCACCCCAATAACCCCCTCCATCACCCCCTCCACCATCCCCTCGGCACACCGTAGCGCCCACCCCCTCACCCCCCCCAACCCCCTCAACCCCCCTCCCCACCCTCCGCCTCCAACCCCCTCAACCCCCCTCCACACCCTCCGCCTCCAACCCCCTCAACCCCCCTCCCCACCCTCCGCCTCCAACCCCCTCAACCCCCCTCCCCACCCTCCCATCGGCACCCCGCAGCGCCCACCCCCCCTCACCCCAATAACCCCCTCCATCACCCCCTCCACCATCCCCTCGGCACCCCGCAGCGCCCACCCCCCTCACCCCCATAACCCCCTCCAACGCCCCCTCCGTCACTCCCTCGGCCACCGGAACGCCTACCCCCCCTCACCCCCCCAAACCCCCCTCCATCAACCCTCCCTTCCCCCCTCTAACCACTCCTATCACCCCCCTACCTCCCCCCGCACTCTCCCTTTCCCCTCAGCAACCCACTAAATTACACTCTCAGGCCCCCACTCATCTCCCTCGCCACCCTCCCCCTCGCCTTGCGCCCACACTCCGCCATCTCCCCCTCTGCCTCGCCGCCGCCACCACCCGCCCCTCCATACACGATTCGCACTATTCGCCTTCAAACGACTACACGCGCCCTTCTTCGTCGACAACTATGGCCGACCCCTCCGCTCCGGGTGATATTTCCGATCCTCCGTCCCAGCTTCCTCCAAACCATCAAAATCAATCCTCTCCCACTTCCGAGATTCCTTCTGACCATCCCAATCCACATCCTCCCTCATCGGCAGAACAATCTGTTCAAGCTAACCCAACGCCTCCTACTGCCATTCTTGATAGTCCTATTTATTCCATACACTCTGATTCCACCGACCTTTGTTCCCCACCTCCCCTCCCGCACCCTCCTTCTCCCTCCCCATCTATGTCTCATTCATCCCACCCATCTTCACCAACCGGGGATTATATGCGCCTGTTTCTTCCACATGACTTAAACCTGCAAATCCGAATGCATTTATCCCTACCTACCATTGCCCTTCGTCAAATGTTTTCCATTGAGGATCTTCAGCAAGCGGGCTTGTGGGGCTTGGCTAATGTTTTCTTCAATAACCCGCCAATTTTACCCAGGTTTATGAAGCTATCCGCCTCTTCCCTCATTTTAGAACCGGTACTCTCTTCATCCCAGACATTGCCGCCAGTATTGGGTCCCCCCTATTACATTTTCGTGCTCCCCCTTTCCTATACTCTGGACTGTCCGACTCGGCTACTATTGCCTTTTGTACCACACACTTTCAAAGTAATGCTAGGTTTTCACTCCGCATGACCACCCTTCTCAATGCGTTCATCTTTTTCTTCTTACTGCGTAGTCAAACTTCTTCGCTTCCCTGGTCAGATATTCGTATCGCCGATCCGCTTTTCTGCTTTCTCCATAGCCGTCCTTACCCTTACGCAACCCTCATTTATAGTTCCTTGACTTTGCGCTCCCGTCGACTCCGCGAGGCTATCTCTAGAGGCTCTCATGCATTTTCCATCTATTCTGCACCCTTCTTAGCTTGGCTCTATCAGATTCCCGCACAATCTGCCCACAATGTTGCTTATCTCCCTACCCACCCTGGGCTACCGTCCATTGCTCCATCTCCCTCCCCCCCTCTAATCTCAATTGACTCAGCTTCCGCCTCAACACCCGCATCCGCACCCCCTGATGTCCCCTCCTTCCCTCCCCAATCTTCTTCACCTATCCCTCCTACATCTCCCACTTCTCCATTCATGACTACCCCCCCTGACGTCCCCTCCTTCCCTCCCCAGTCTTCTTCCCCTCTCACTCATGCATCTACCACTTCTCCATCCATGCCTACCCCTCCCCTTATACCTAGACCTCCCCTCTCTTCATCTTTCACGCCACTCATTCAAACACCGCTCAACCCTCAAAACCCCACCTGTATGCCCCCACTTCCCCCGGTTTCCACCTCACCCCCTATCATTAATCTCCCTATCAGTCAACCACTTCCCTCCCCCAATCCTTCCCTTCCCAATCCATCTTCCATTCCAACCCTTCCTCCTCCTCTGCAGGTCATTTCCCCTTCCCCTCCCCCTCCTACTCCAACGGCCAATCCCCCTCCGCATTTTGACCTCCCATCAACCCCTTCCTTTTTGCAATTACTACAGGACGCGAGTGTAGTCGCTCTCAGAAATGCTCAGGCCTCCCAGATTTCCTTGGATTCGGTATCGGCCGCCGCTTCGGTTCATCAACAGTATATCTCAACAATAGAAAACATCAATCGCATGGCCAACTCTCAATGGCACTCTCTCACCGAAACGGCGCGATTGCTCAAAGAAGAGAGAGATCATTATCGCGATATGGCCGACTCTGCGATGAAAGCCTTAGAAGATCTTCAAAATCGCTCCAACTTAGGGCTTTGTGCTAATGCTGCATGCCGACGTATCCGTAGGGAAAGGGATCATCTTAGGCAATGCCTTAGTTCGCTACAGCATACGATCGAACAAGCTTCTGCTCCTTTGCCCCCCTCTCCATCTACCTCGGCTGACAATCTCAACCATCCTACACAATAAATTGCCATCCACATAATAATTGCTCTTATATTCCATTATCGCTTTGTCAATAATTTACTCCTCCCTTTGATTTCTAAATAATTCATGTAAGGTGCCTTATACTTTTTCTTAATTAAATAATATACACACCCTTTATCTCTTTTCTTGCCTCCGTTTCTCGTTGTTTTCATATCTGTGTCCTTGCAATTTCTCTGCTTTGTATTGTTGTTTTCTCTCCGGGACGGAGAGATCTTTAGGTGGTGGGCATCTGTAGAGCCCTAACCGGTTGAAACTAAAGGTGCAAAGTATTTTTTCTCCTAAGGTTCAAAGGATGAATTTAAAATCTTAAGGTGCAAAAGTAAAGAATTAAAAGGAAAGGTGAAGGTATGGAAGGCCGCGTACGCAAAGGTGGAAATAGGCCGCCCAATCAAAAATTTTATTTTGAAAGTCACTCTTGTTCTAAAGTCACTACAGGACAAAGTAGCGAGTCGTTGAGGACCAGTTCAAAAGGACAATCTTGGGACATTGAAAGGACACCAAGATTGTATTGCAGTTAGAGTGCGCGAACCGGCGGACTCAACAAAAAGAAGGACAAAGGCTATTCTTGGGGACATTGAGAGCTAGGAGCAAGGGAGAGCTTCAGAGGAAGCAAGAGAGGAAGCAAGAAGAGCCTCTAGTGTGCGACGACATTCAAGAGTGCAAGAGGTGTCAAGAGGAAAGTATGCAGAGAAGGCGGGTTGGATTCCAAGAGTCCCAAGGTCTATTGCGTGTGTGCGCCGTGATACCAATTCCTTAGCTTGGTGGAAGCTTAGTGCAAGGTGTGCACAAGGGAAGCGGGAAGCAAGTGAAGGATTGGTGCAAGAGAGGCCGCTGCTAGAGGACTTGAGATAATTGGTCTTCAGTAATTGATATTCTCTGAAGTTGTATTTAGTCATTGATTAGACTGTGCGCAGTCATTGTAATTGTTGAAAGATAATCAATATTCAAGGTTTCCAAGAGTATTCCTTTGCAGAAGTTCTCACTGTTATTCCATTTTCATCATCTCCTTTTTCTCCTACAAACCCTCAAACTCCTTCTTGTCCACGAATCCCCAACATGTCCTCTGGGCATGCTAGTGCTAGGCCATCGGGGACAACATTATGTATTTTTGGTGTTATGGTATTTTGGTATGATAATGTAATTTCAGTGAACAGTCCTGGCCAAAAAGGAAGGATTGTACAATGTAACTTTTTGTACATTAATAAAAGAGTGTCTTTGGCCTGTTGAACAAGAGACAATTGGGTTGTGCCGGAGTGTCTAGCCAACGATGCTGCAAAACATCTATTTGGTGCATATCTTGAGTACTCTGTCTCTTGGTCTATCTGATTAATTGATTATCTATCTGTGTAAATTGAAGATATTAGAATATAAGTTAGTGTTCAAGTATTTGTTGAAGTTATCAACAATCTGTGTGATTGAAAGTGTGATGAAGAACTGACTGTATCGGTGATTTAATCCTATATTAATATGTTTGGTGATATATTGGGTACTCTAACTTCAGTGATGAATAACGCACAGTAGTGTCCAGTAAAATCTATGTACTCTAGACGTGCAGTATTGAAAATCTACAAAAATGTAGGATTATCCAGTGTAGTAATTGATTTACCATAATCTAGAAGTGTAGAGGAAGTGGAGAAACTAAGAGACTTAGATAAATCTAGGTCATTCCACCCAAGAACCCATGGTTGACCTACTCCTATCCTTAACCGAAATAGAGAGTAGAGGTTAACACAAACAATGCCGCCAAATTCCCACTTTTTAATCAAAACCAATATCCTAATCAATCAGCTTTAATGATCTTTTGCAAACATTGATTACTAGACAAAGGTCAATTGCAACTACACTATCTTTCCAATGTACCTTTCAAAAGTAGAACTTTTACTTTTGTAATCAAGGATAGCCATGATGTGGCCAAAGTGCAATCAACCTTTTCAAGATTTTATTAAAAAAGAAAGAATGATCTATGGTCTTTTCATGGAACAATCGTAAAGACATGATGTACCCAAGTCAATTGGATAGGACTCAGCTTGCATGCAGTCTTATTTTGTGAAACTTGCCACTCAATCTTTTAAGAGTCTTTGAAGATTAGTATAACTCAATGTTATGAACTTGATCCACTTTTGGAGCTAAATTTACTACACTTTATCTTTCCAATGTACCCTTCAAAAGTAGAAATTTTACTTTTGTAATCAAGGATAGCCATGATGTGGTCAAAGTTCAATCAATTTTTTCAAGCTTTTATTAAAAAAGAAAGAATGATCTATGGTCTTTTCATGGAACAATCATACAACCATGATGTACCCAAGTTAATTGGATAGGACTCACCTTGCATGCAATCTTATTTTGTGAAACTTGCCACTCAATCTTTTAAGAGTCTTTCAAGACTAGTATAACTCAATGTTATGAGCTTGATCCACTTTTGGAGCTGAATTTACTCCTTCGCCAAGTATTCTCATGCATCACCCCTAAATTTACCTGTGAACTTGGAGCTTGAGTCAATCTAAATTTTTATTGGTTTATGAATTAGGGGTTTGAGGTATTTATAACTCTAGAAACCTTTGGGAATGTTTAGAGAACTTAATTGTGTTTCAATCATGCTATGTGTTGGGCTAGTTCATCCTCATGTTTATTCAATCTTGATCCTTTTCCAATTGCTCCCGTTAATTACTAGAGAAGAATTTGGCAGATATATTTGGAACAAAGAAAGTACAAGAGATAAGCTTTCCAATAAGATATGATATGCATTAAATGGATAGAGAAATGAACACAGGAATCAAGCAGTGTCTGCCAAACACTCTTCCTACAAGGGGCATTACCTTTGTAGCTCTTGGTATGAACTTCTCTATGCTTGGATAAGTCTTGAAACTCCTTGGGCTTGATCCACAAGTTATCACCTTCACTCCACACTTGAATGACCTTGGTTGTGCCTTCTCCATGAGAGTATGACTATATGGACCTTCTTGTGACCTTTCACCTACACTTGAGTGACCCTTGGCCCTTCATCTAGCCTTGGATTGTCTTTTGGATTTTCATTTGATATGAATGGATAAGGATGTAAGAAAATAAAAACATAGTGGAATAGATCAGTAGACTGAGTTGAGAGAAAAATGAAGACAAAGATAGACACATGTTGAGAGATAGAGAACTCAAAATCTCAAATTTTCAAGGGTAATGTAGCTACAATGATGGTGTTGTCCACGTGCGCATTCCCAATGTGTAGCTTAGATGGTGATCTAGGTAGAATCTAGATGAAGGGCTTAGTAGTGTGCAATCATATGTAAACCTCAACCTAGGCCATGTTTATATAGCTTTTACAAGGGGAGTCGATAAAGATAAATCTAGTCTAGAGATAAAAAATAATCGGGAAAATAATCACATGTTGAGATATCAAGCTCAACATGTGATGATCCAGGATGACACATATCATTTTTTCATTTCTCTGACATGTATAGTGGTCACGCCGATATATGTCAGGGATACTTCATTGAGCTTAACTAGATTTATCTACCGAGAGTGATGGCACATTTGTTTCCTGCCAGCTCACTCATTCATGAACATTAGGTTTTTCCTTATGTATTTTTCTTTATATATTGCACTAGTTGTATTGTTTTTTTAGGTCATTCTTGTATATTTCTTTTATGTACTAGAAGAAGAAGAAGAAGAAGAAGATCGTCCTTCTTTGCCTCAATCTATGTTTGTGCTTCTCTTTGAGAGTGAGAGTGTGTGTGTGAGCTCTCTTCCCTAAGAAGATCGTCCTTCTTTGCCTCAATCTATGTTTGTGCTTCTCTTTGAGAGTGAGAGTGTGTGTGTGAGCTCTCTTCCCTTCCTCGTGACATGGTATCAGAGCCAATGTAGCTGCAGAGAGCTCGTGGAGAAGGCCGACGATGAAGAGTACACAAGAAGGCATTGAGAAAGTGTGTTTCACAAATGACCTCAGATTGCTACGAAAATTGGCATGAAGGTAGAAGGCCTCAAAATATTTTTGCAAGTTATCCCTTGAGGATCACTCATTTTTGTCAGATCAGAGTTTCAGAGCCATCTCGACCTCCGTTTTGAGCCCGCAAGATGGGGCTCACAAAAAAACCAGGTCATTTTGCAAAACTGTAACTTGCATCATTTTTTACAACATTCATATATTCTAGATCCAAAATTCAAGTGATTCTGTGTAATGCTGATACATGAAAACTATGTTCTTATGAGATCGAACTATCACGTCATAGTGCAACAGTGTTCAAGTAGAAGTGCTACTTGTAGTGTTTTGCAGTGTTGTGAATTGTTGCAGAAATGGCAAACGTAGATGGAATGAGTTAGCTTATGAGCGATAAGCTAGAGAAGAACAACTTCCATTCTTGGAGATTCAGAATGACGAATTTCTTGATAGGAAAAGGCTATTGGAAGTACATCGAAGCAGAGAATGAAAATCCTCCATAGTTACCAGAGAGGAAACGGACTGCAAACCTGTTAAGAGCATATGAGGAATGGAATCAAGGAGCATGAAAGATAATGTATTGGCTATCTGTTAGCATAGAGGATAGCATGATTGGACACATACAGGATGCAAAGACTTTGAAAGAGGCTTGGAACAATTTGGTCACCATGTATCAGACCAATACAAAGGCACATAAATTGGAACTCAAGAACGAGCTGCATACATTGGAGAAAAAGGGCATGTTGGTAAGTGACTACACCCGGAAAATCAAAAGCATATGTGATTCACTTGCATCTATTGGCATGAATATAGATGATGATGATGATAAGGTGGAAGTCAAGTAATGACAGTAAAGGATGTTAGAATTGTGGTAAACCTGGAAACTTTGAACGTGATTGTAGGTTGAAGAATCAAAATAACAGAAGGCAACAAAACAAATATGCATCCACAAGTGTAAATGATTCTGAGAAGCTATTCAAGGTTCAACATCATATGATGAATACTATGTCTACTAATGGCTCAAAATCGAATGGTAATGTTTGGTATGTTGATTCAGGTGCTTCAAATCACATGAACAGTCATGTGGAATGGTTTAGTAGTTTGTACAAATTGCCAATGCCTAGATATGTTGAAATAGGTGATGACACATCACATCCTATCGAGCATATAGGAAACATAGCATTGTCTATGGAGGATAGGAAGGTGAAACATCTTGTTGATGTGTTGCATGTTCCAAATATAACAAAGAATCTGGTTTTTGTTGGACAAATGGTTGACCAGGGTTTACAAGTTAGGTTCAATGCTAATGGATTATATATAGAAGAGTACAAAAAGGATGGAGGATTGATTGCCAAAGGAAACAAAGCGGGTAGGTTCACCTTAAATGTGAAAATTCCTGAAATGAATGCAACCATGTTTGCAAAAGGTGTAGGAGTTATTGTTGATATAGAGATCTGACATAAACAAATTGGACATGCAAACTTGCAGAGGTTGAAATTGATGGAGGCCAAGGAAATTTTCAATGGACTACCAAATTTCAAATTGCAGAACTGCAAAAGGTATGTGCAGCATGTCAATTTGGTAAATAGTCAAGAGCATCATTTCCGCATGACAAGCATGTTAGTGAGAATGTGCTAGAAATAGTACATATAGATGTTTGGGGTCCTACAAAGACCACATCTATGGGTGCTTGCAGGTTTTATGTTACTTTCATTGATGACCATACACAGAAAGTATGAATATATTTCATGAAAGAGAAGAGTGAGGTGTTCACTCACTTCCAAAATTTTAAAGCTATGGTAAAAAAGCAGACATGGAAGTTTATTCGGCCATTAAGGTCTAATGGGGGAGGTGAATACATGTCAAATGAGTTAAGCAACTTTCTTAAAAGTCATGGAATTCGATGACAATTTTCATGCAGGTACACACCACAATAGAATGGGATTGTTGAATGCAAAAATAGACATATTGTAGAAATAGCAAGAGCCTTGATGGCTAAGAAAAATATGCCTCATTGTTATTGGGCAAAAGTTGTGCATACTATTGTATACATCATGAACAGAACTCCGATTGTTGTTGTACATCAAGTTACACTTGAAGAGAAGTTTACATGTAAAAAGACAAACTTATCACATATGAAATTTTTTGCTGTATTGCATTTGTACATGTTCCAGATGAGTTGAGGACAAAGCTTGATCCAAAAGCAAAAAAATGTGTCTTCATTGGATACTCCCTTGAGCAAAAAGGATATAAATGTTATAATCCACTCACACGACAAGTGAAGGTGAGCAGAGATGTGGTATTTGATGAAATGTCAAGCTTCTATGCAGATGCTAAAGATGGACTTAATCTTGATTCAAATGACAAAGAAAATGATGAAAAATCAAGTGCAAAAACTCAAGTTTTGAGTGGACCAGATGAATCACCAAGCAATAGTTCCAACTCAAATCCATGGAGTGGAAGATTGCATGGAAATTTCAGTCTAGCAAATTCATCAAGTGCATCCAAGAAAGGTAAAGAAAAGCTTTTTGTTGGTAGTAAAACATGTGCAGGTTGTGAAGACGTTGATGGAGATTCAAGCGGTTTAAAAAAGAGTCTTGATGAGGAACTTGGATTGCCCTCAATGAGGCTCCAGGAGTAAGAAAGGCACATGTCGATGATACAAGGAGAAGTGACCTAGGACCAAGAAGATCTGGAAGGATGCAGAATTCAGTGCAACGATTGACATATGACAATTATATGGCTCATCATTGTGCCTACATGACCAAGGTAATACAAGATGCTGAACCTTCTTGTTTTGAAGATGCAATTGGAAATGCAGAGTGGGAAAAATCTATGGATGAGGAGATGGCTGCACTTTATGGAAACCAAACATGGAAGCTGGTTCCATTGCCACAAGGAAAGGAAACCATAGGCTGCAAGTGGGTTTACAAGGTGTTTGTTATACTTTGGAGTTGTCCTCTCCAATCATCATAGTATAAAGAATTAGCATAAAGAACACCTTTAATATGTCAATCTGGGAAGCATACTAAGACCACAACCCCTTCTAGTACCAATGCAATCCAAGAAATTGCAAGAAAAGACCATATTATCTAAGATTTTCTTGAAGAAGGAGTTGAAAACTAGGGTTTGAGTTATCTTTGTTGGAGCAGGACAATCAACAATTAGTGATTACCTAAAATCTAGAAGTGAAAAGATGAATGAAAGATTGAAGATCAGTTTCAAGGAAAAGAGGAGATTCAGGAACAAAGTTCTTTTGTACATTAGTATTGTAAATATTTCAATGTATTTGGAGAAATGACGAGTTAGACTCGTATATATACATAGATACATGCTCATAGTCGGATAGAGATATAGAAGAAATAGAGAAGACAATAGATGTGAAGAATAGAAGAATGAGATGAACATTATGTATGTCATTCATCAGATGTATGAAGTTTCATGAGAAGAAAAAGTTTTCAGAGAATTACGCGTCGATCTTTTCTCTGATTCTCCTTCTGTGTTTAATCTTTTGAGAAATCCTTTTGCACATGTCTAAATCCATAGTTAATCTATCTATGATCAAAGTTTGAGAGGTCAATTGCAAACAGGTTGAGAGAATTTTGAATAGGAACATTCATATGTAGAAAGTGTTGAGTGTCTTCTGAAACACGCGCAGATTCGATGGGCAAAGAAATGGTCAGTACTCAGTGCACAGTGTAAAGTTTTACACAAATGAGGATTCAAAATTTAAGTTGAGAGGTAAGCCATCTATGGCTAAAAGCATTTGCTTAAATGGGTTCTAGTTTGGGAGAACCATGTCTTAAAAGTTGCAGGTGTCAAAGTCAACATTACAGAGAGATAGTTTCAGACATAGGTAAATTGTTTGAGTCATTTCTCACAATCTACTCAAGCATTTGAAGTATTTTAACTTGGAGAAGGTGCGCAAGCTTTAGGCAACACATTCTACAAAGTTTTATCAGAAAATTTACACAAATGATTAGTCAATGATTGATTAATGTGCAGCAGACTTTTCTGAGAAATGAATTTCTTCACAATTAGCTAATTTCTTGATAGTTTGGTACTTGTCTTCCAAAATTGGTTGGAGTTTAAGGTTGTTCTTGATATAGAGGTGGTCTAACATCAAGAATAACTTGTTCTTTTGGAGATTAACACTCTCCATCAGTGGTATCAGAGCAGGTTGTATCAAAATTGAGGAAAGGAAGACCCCGACTGCTGCAGACATACAGATTTCACATCTTCAAGGTTCAAAAGGATAAAGTGTGAAGTAAATATTGAAGGAAGACACATAAAGGTTATCAAAAGGATCAGAAGGAGCAACATTCGAAGCTAAGGTACATTCATTCTTTATAAGGACTAAAGATTTGATAGTACAGGTGAAGAAAGGATGGGAGATAGTCTCCAAATTGAGAAGTTGGATAGAGAGAACTATCCAGCTTGGTCAATGAGAATGGAAGCTCATCTTATGAGCAAAGATATGATGGGATACATCACAGGAGAGGAAGAAAAGCCAGAGTTCAGAGATCCTAGTGTTCCAACTAGGGAGGAGCTTGCAGATATAAAGATTTGGATGAAGAAGGATGCTCAAGCAAGGAGCATAATCTACATGGCAGTGAATGATTATTTGCTTCCTCATATTAGAGGACTTGAAAGTGCAAGTGACATTTGGAATGCTTTGGAAGAGCATTTTCAGAATACAACCAAATCAAGGAAAGCTTCATTATGGGCAGAGTTTACTACATTCAAGAAGAAGGCTTCACAATCAATATTTGATTATGTGACAAAGATGAAAGACATTGCTGATTCTTTAGGTACAGTTGATGAAGACATTGAAGAAGATAAGTTGGTAAGACAAATTCTCACAGGGCTAAGAGGAGATGAGAAGTTGAAGCCTTTTATTTTGTCTACAAAACTTTCATTAGATCATTTCACTCCTGATTTGAATCAATTGTTAGGACATATGCTAACTTTTGAGAATGATATCAAAGGAGATGTTGATAAGAGTGCAGGTCATGCAATGTATTCCAAAGACAAGAAGAAAGCTAGCAAAGGAAAGCAACAATCAGTTGAAGATGAAGGTACACCAAGCCAAGCAAACTTCCTAAGAGGAAGAGGAAGTGGGAGAAGTAGAGGAAGAGGCAGAAATAACAAAGATAATGTCAGATCTTGTTGGATATGTGGTAAGACCAATCATCTATCTCATGATTGTTGGCACAATAATCAAAGCAATGGTAATTTTAATCAGAATTTTAATCAAAGAGGAAGAGGTGGCAGATATGAGGGAAGGTTCACTAATGATGGAGTTTATGTTGAAGACCCTAGTCAAGGGTATAAACAGATTGTTACAGGAAAGAAGGAAGGAAGGCTCTTCACATTAAAGATACAAGGTAATGTTGGACATGCTATGTTTACATATGGAGAGCAAAAGGTGTCTGAATTGGATCTTTGGCATAAAAGACTTGGACATTTTAATGAAAGAGGTATCAAAGAAATGGTTAACAATGGTTCAGTACTTGGATTGCCTAATGTTGTAGGTCAACACATGACATACAGATGTGAAGCATGTCAGTTAGGTAAGGGTCATAAGCAATCATACAATAAGCATGGTTTTATGTATTCAGAAAGACTTGAATTGGTACATACAGATGTGTGGGGTCCTTCAAAGGACTTCAGTATAAATGGTTCAAGATATTATGTCATATATGTTGATGATGCTACCAGATGGATTACAATCTATGTGATCAAAGATAAGTCAGAAGTGTTTAATACATTTAAACACTATCATACATATGCAGAAAGAATTACAGGTCAAAAATTGAAGAGGTTAAGGTCAGATGGAGGGGGAGAGTATTTCTCTAATGAGTTCAGTGATTACTTGTGGAATGCAGATATAAAGAGAGAGGTTACTTGCAGGTACTCTCCTCAACAAAATGGGGTAGCAGAAAGAAGAAATAGAACTCTTGTTGAGTTTGCAAGATCTATGATGAAGGAGAAAAATTGTCCTAATTATTTGTGGGCTGAGGCTGTAAACACAGCCACATATTTGGTCAATAGGTTACCATGTAAAGCCTTGCAGGTTATGACACCATATGAAGCTTGGTGGGGTAAGAGACCTACCTTGGATCATTGTAGAATATTTGGATGCTTGGCATATGCGTATGTGCCATCTCAATTGAGGCATAAATTGGAACCTAAAGCAGAAAAGTATGTATTCATTGGTTATGATGACAAGCAAAGTGGTTATAGGTTGTGGAGTCCATCCACAAAGCAATTCCTTGTGTCTAAGGATGTTACATTTGATGAGCAAGGTACTTGGTATGCAGGTACACTTAATGTTCATGCAGATATGGAAGAAATTGTGAATCAAAAGAAAGGTAAATCAAAGGTTCAAATATTTGATACAAATGAGAATAATGAAGTACAGGTTGAAGTTGAAGAAATGCCAAGATTTGATCCAGAATGTGATGAACCAAAAACTTCAAGAAGTGGAGAACTCAGAAGGTCATCTAGGCATAAATGGCAACCTACAAGGTATAGCTATGATACTTCATTCTTGACTACTAAAGATTATGCTTACATGTTAAAAGCAGATGAAGATCCATCCACATATGATGAAGCCAAAGGGAAGAAGAATTGGGAAAAAGCTATGCAGGAGGAATATGATGCATTGATGGAAAATGAGACTTGGGATTTGGTTCCTAAACCAAATAGTCAGAAGATCATTGGATGTAAGTGGGTTTACAAAACAAAAAGATTTGCAGATGGAAGTATTTCTAGATACAAAGCCAGACTTGTTGTGAAGGGATATGCACAGACATATGGAGTGGACTATGATGAGACATATAGTCCTGTGGCAAAGATGACAACTATCAGGACACTCATAGCAATTGCTGCTTGCAAAGGTTGGAAATTATCTCAATTAGATGTTAAAAATGCTTTCTTGAATGGCTACATTTCAGATGAAGTTTTTATGGAACAACCAGATGGTTTCAAGGATCAAGTGTATCCAAATTATGTGTGTAAGCTCAATAGAGCTTTGTATGGATTGAACCAGGCCCCAAGAGCATGGAATTATAGGCTTGTAAAGTTCTTGAAGGAACTTGGATTTCAAGCATCAAAAGCAGATAGTAGCTTGTTAGTCAAAGCAAGTGAAGATGGATTTATTTATGTTTGTATTTATGTTGATGACATAATACTTATAGGAACAGATGACAAAGGCATACACATGATTAAGAAACAGATGGAGAAAGAATTCAAAATCAGTGATTTGGGAAATTTGTCATTCTTTTTGGGAATGGAGATTTCATATACTCAACATGGAGTATATGTAACTCAAGAAAGGTATCTAAAAAATTTGTTGACCAAATTTAAAATGGAAGATTGCAGGATAGCACCAACTCCAATGGAAGTAAATCACAGATTGACTAGATATGGAGGAGAAGAATTCAAAGATATGAAGCTCTATCAGAGTTTGGTGGGTAGCTTGATTTATGCTACATTAACAAGGCCTGATTTATCATATGCAGTTGGAGTTCTATCTCAATTCATGCATTGTCCTAGAAAGGAACATTGGATTGCAGGACAAAGAGTACTTAGGTACATCAAGGGCACACTTAAAGAAGGTCTATATTATGGATATACTTCAGATACAAGAGTCAAAATATGCAGTGATGTAGATTGGGCAGGTAATTCTGATGATAGAAGATCAACACATGGATATTTGTGTTATGTGGGAGATAAGCTAATTTCATGGTGTTATAAGAAGCAACATACAATTGCTCTATCATCTACAGAAGCAGAATACAAAGGCATGGTGGAAGCTGCAAAGGAAGTAATATGGCTAAAGACACTTATGAAGAGTTTTGATGTTGTTTAGAGTATTCCTATCATTTGTGGAGACAATATGAGTTCTTTATATTTGGCAGCAAATCCTGTGTTTCATGCTAGAACTAAACATATTGAAATTCAGTATCATTTTTTGAGAGGAACTCAATGTACAAGAGGAATTAGACTCAATCCTTCTACACAAACATGTGTTGATTATCAGAGAAGATGTGTACAAAATGGCTTGGCCTAATTTTGCTCACAGCCATGGAAAACTCTCTCAGACTCAGAAGTTTTCTCTCACCATCTCTCTCAGAAAAGACACGACTTTTCTCTACTCACTCAGATTCCAAAATTGAGTTCTCTCTTACATGTTTCTGACTCAAATTAACTTATATACCTATGGTTTACATTCTTCTAGACTTGAACTCGTAAGTTCTAAAGATCAAATACAAATCTAAACTCTAATTTTTGCACTAATTTACAATAGTGAAATTGTCCCTTCACTTAGGCTTGATTTTCTGTAGGTCTTTCCTTCACTTCTTCTTTCCTCCATCATATGTCTCCATATGTCTTCATATATCCATGCCTAATTAGTGAGTGAAGCCCCAACAGCTCCCCCTCAATCACTAATTAGCATAATTTGACTTCTTCACATAATCTTCTTCTCTTTTATTCCTGCCATCTCCTTGAACCTATTTGTCTTCACTCCATCCAAGCTTTTTGTCATAATATCTGCAATCTGATCTTTTGTAGAAGTGTACACCACTTCAATCTCTTTCTCCATTACCTTTTCTCTGAGAAAATGATACTGTATCTCTATGTGCTTTGTTCTTGCATGAAATACAGGATTTGCTGCAAGATATAAAGAACTCATGTTATCTCCATGAATTATGGGTATACCTTGATCAATTCCCAAGCTTTTGAATAATGTCTGCATCCATATTACTTCTTTTGCTTCTTCCACAAGTCCTTTGTATTCAGCTTCTGTTGATGATAAGGCCACTGTGTGTTGTTTCTTTGAACACCAACTCACAAGCTTATCTCCAATGTATATCATGTAGCCATGAGTAGACCTTTTGTCATCTTGACTTCCTGCCCAATCTGAATCACTATAGGCTCTCAACCTTATATCTGATGTAAAAGGATAATACAATCCTTCTTTCAAAGTCCCTTTGATATATCTAAGGACTCTTTGACCTGCAATCCAATGTGGATCCTTTGGACACTGCATGAATTGAGAAAGGACACCAACTGCATAACTAAGATCAGGCCTTGTTAGAGTTGCATAAATCAAACTTCCCACTAAAGATTGATACTTCCTCATGTCTTTGAATTCTGCACCATCATATCTACTGAGTTTGTGATTGACTTCTAATGGTGTAGATGCCTCTCTGCAATTCTCCATGTTAAACTTCTTTAGAAGATTCAAGAGATACCTTTCTTGTGATACATAAATACCATGCTCTGCATAAGTGATTTCCATTCCAAGAAAATATGACAATTTTCCTAGATCACTTATCTTGAATTCCTTCTCAAGTAGCTTCTTCACCTCCTTGATTCCTTCATTTGAGGTACCTGTAATTATAATATCATCTACATATATACAAATGTAGATCATACCTTCATCTGTTCTTTTGATAAGTAGACTTGCATCTGCCTTTGAACTTTGATATCCAAGATCATTAAGGTACTTTACAAGTCTAAAATTCCAAGCTCTTGGAGCTTGCTTCAAACCATAAAGTGCTCTTCTTAATCTGCAAACATAATTTGGAAACTTATGATCTGTAAACCCTTGAGGTTGCTCCATGTAAACCTCATCTGATATATATCCATTCAAAAATGCATTCTTAATGTCCAATTGACTCAATGTCCATCCTTTTGATGCTGCAATGGCAATGATTGTCCTTATGGTTGACATCTTTGCTACAGGACTGAATGTCTCATCATAATCTATGCCAAATGTTTGAGCATAGCCTTTAACCACCAATCTAGCTTTGTATCTGGCTATAGTTCCATCTGCATGCTTCTTGATTTTGTAAACCCATTTATTTCCAATCACTTTCTTACCATTAGGCTTTGGGACAAGTTCCCAAGTTTTGTTCTCTTCAAGTGCATCAAACTCCTCCTTCATTGCTATTTCCCATTGTCTCTTACCTTTTGCTTCATCATAGCTTTGAGGTTCTTCATCTTCCTTAACCATGCAAGCATAATTTTTCTGAGTCAAGTAAGAAGTGTCATATGAATACCTTGTAGGTTGCTTCCTCATTCTGGTTGACCTTCTTGGTTCACACTCTTCATGTATATCTGGATGTACTTCTTCATCAAATATTGGTCCATCTTCATTCCTTCTTTATGATCCAACTCTTGATGTGCTTGCTTGTATATGTTCTTCATCACCATCTATCTGCATATGTGACTTACCTCTTGCACTCCTTCTTATCTCTTCTTCAAATGTTTCAAGATCACATTCTTTATCTGCATACCAACTCTTCTGTTCATCAAAGGTCACATCTCTGGAAACAATGAAATGTTTAGTTAAAGGACTCCATAGTCTATAACCCATTTGCTTTTCATCATACCCAATAAACACATATTTTTCTGCCTTTGGTTCAAGCTTATGTCTTAGTTGTGATGGCACATAAGCATAGGCAATTGACCCAAACACTTTACAATGGTCAAGTGTTGGTTTCTTACCCCACCAAGCTTCATAGGGGGTCATACCATTCAAAGCTCCACATGGTAGCCTATTCACAAGATATGTGGCTGTATTTATAGCCTCAGCCCAAAGATAATTAGGGCAATTCTTTTCCTTTAACATTGCTCTTGCAAATTCAACCAATGTTCTATTTCTCCTTTCTGCCACCCCATTATGTTGAGGTGTATACCTGCAAGTTATCTCTCTCTTGATACCTGCATTCCAAAGATAGTCATTAAATTCTTGAGAGAAGTATTCTCCCCCTCCATCAGACCTTAGTCTCTTGAGTTTGTGACCTGTAACTCTTTCTGCATAAGCATGAAAATGTTTGAAGGCTCCAAAGACTTCTGATCTTTCCTTTAGAACATAAAGAGTTATCCACCTTGTAGCATCATCAATAAACAAAACATAATACCTAGATCCATTTATTGAACCTTCTTTTGTTGGTCCCCATACATCTGTATGTATGAGTTCAAGAAAACCATCATGCTTGAATCCTTTCTTCTGAAATGGTAGTCTATGAGCTTTTCCCATCTGACAAGCTTCACACTTGTATATCATATGTTGATTCTTCACATTTGGTAGTCCCAATACAGATTGATTCTCCACCATAGTTTTGATTCCTCTTTCATTGAAGTGTCCCAATCTTTTATGCCAAAGATCTAACTATGTAATTACTTCATCACCATGTGTGATTAGAGCTTGACCAACATTTCCTTGCACTTTGAGAGTAAAAAGTCTACCTTCCTTCTTACCACAAACAATGGGTTTGTATGCATCCTCTGGATCTTCAACAAATACCCCTTCATTTGTAAATCTGACTTGGAAACCTTTTTCCACTATTTGTCCAACACTAATCAGATTCTTTGGTATTGTTGGAACATACAAAACATTTGTTAATAAATCAGCTCCACTCCTGCACTTCACTTTTCCAATTGAATGCACATTATGTTTTGTATTGTCACCTGTTTGTACTGTATGACTTGAATTTCCTTCTTCCAATTCTGACAACAATTCTATATTACCTGACAAATGATTTGAACAACCAGAATCAATATAGAATACCTTGAGATCCTCCTTCTCTGATGAACTTATTGAATTCATCATCAATGTTGTATGGTTGTCATTCTGTGTATCATTTGCATAATTATAATATGTGGTATTGTATGATTGGTTCTGATTCCAATTTCTACCACCACCTCTTCCATAACTTCCTCTTGAATTCTGTCTTCCTCTTTGAAATTGATTCTGAAACCTTCCACCTCTTCCTCTGCCATTGTTATTCTGATTTTGGCTTGCTCCTTGTTGATTGTGCCAACAATCATATGCTAGATGATTGCTCAATCCACAAATCCAACATGTCTTCTTGTTATTGTTCTGATTACCTCTACCTCTTCCATTTCCTCGACCTTTACCTCTGCCAAAACTTCTTCCTCTTGCATAATTTGCTTGAGTTGTTGACTCTTCTTCATCCTTTGCTTTGCCTTTATCTCCTTTCTTTTTGTTCTTCACATACATTGCAGAACTTTGACCTTTGTCTCCATCTGACTTCAAATCTTGCTCAAATGTGAGCATTAATCCAAGTAATTGATTTAATTCTGGTACATAATGATTTAATGAGAGTTCTGTTGAAAGTACAAAAGGCTTCCATCTCTCATCACCTCTTAACCCTGCAAGTAATTGTGCTATCAACCTATGATCTTCAATATCCTCATCAATAGACCCAAGGCTATCTGCCAAGTCCTTCATCTTAGTGACATAATCACTAATACTCTGATTTTGCTTTTTCTTGAATGTGGTGAACTCTGACCATAAGCTAGCTTTCCTAGCTTTAGTAGTGTTTTGGAAGTGGTCTTCCAAAGCATTCCAAATATCTTCAGCTGTTTCTAACCCTCTGATATGTGGCAACAAATGATCTGTAATAGTGTTGTATATATAAGCTCTTGCACTTGCATCTCTCTTCTGCCATAGCTTCAAAGCTTCTAGCTCTTCCTTTCTTGGATGACTTTCATCTTCAAATTTAGGCTTCTCCTCTTCACCTGTCACATATACCATTAGGTCCTTACTCATAAGTAAGGCCTCCATCCTCATTACCCAAGCAGGATAGTTATCTCTGTCCAATTTGTCAATGGACACATGATCTGCCATGGTATCCTTGCTTCTGCTTCAACCTGTAAGTGTAAGGTTAAAGAATGGTACCTTTTGTAGACCTTTACCCTTGGGAGCAACTTCGAAATAATCTTCTGATGACTTTTGGTTGTTGAACACCTCAGCTTCCTCTTTCTTTGATAAAGAACTCTTCAATTCTTCTTGTATCTGCTCTCCCTTTACTCTCGAGGACCTTATCTGCTCTGATACCACTTGTTGGTGTATGAAACACCACAAGAACCAAACTAATGTGGTATTAGAAGACCTCCATAACCATCATTAGCTTAGCAATACTCACATTGTAAGTATTCATCTCTGAATTTAGTGAAAATCAAAATTTCACTTCACAGAAATCTGCGCCTTTCCTTCAATCCTTCAATCTGACCTGTACTAGCTTAATCTTTGCAGAATCTTTTGATCATTTGCTAAAGAATGTTCTTGCTAATGTTAAGCAACACATAATAACCAAAACTTTCAAGTAATAACTTCAAAATCTTCTGATTTAGCTTCAACCTTTTTACTATGTCTGAAAACTGAAAATCTACTTCATCGATTTGACATACCTTCACTCTTAAACTGATTTCTTTGAGTATGCGTCCCGTTTCTCAAAGATCTTTTGACCAAATGTAGTTGAGGACAGTAGCTTTCAAACGAGCTATCACTTACAAAAAACTTTACACCATGCTTTGAGATCTGACCTTCAGAAGATCAATCAAATGTGCGCCAGAAAAGTCGTAACTGTCAACTACCTTACACAGTCATATGAAATGACTTAGAACTCAATGTACAAGAGGAATTAGACTCAATCCTTCTACACAAACATGTGTTGATTATCAGAGAAGATGTGTACAAAATGGCTTGGCCTAATTTTGCTCACAGCCATGGAAAACTCTCTCAGACTCAGAAGTTTTCTCTCACCATCTCTCTCAGAAAAGACACGACTTTTCTCTACTCACTCAGATTCCAAAATTGAGTTCTCTCTTACATGTTTCTGACTCAAATTAACTTATATACCTATGGTTTACATTCTTCTAGACTTGAACTCGTAAGTTCTAAAGATCAAATACAAATCTAAACTCTAATTTTGCACTAATTTACAATAGTGAAATTGTCCCTTCACTTAGGCTTGATTTTCTGTAGGTCTTTCCTTCACTTCTTCTTTCCTCCATCATATGTCTCCATATGTCTTCATATATCCATGCCTAATTAGTGAGTGAAGCCCCAACATTTGTGGCCTTTCTTCTTGCAGTGGAAACACTTTGCCTTGAACTTCTTTTTGTCATTCTTCTTTTTGTCTCCATCTTTGAAGAGTCTGCTTTTGCTCCTTTGGCATTTAATGTGAATGCAACATCTCCTTTGTTGTTCCCACTCCTTGCCTTGAGCCACAACTCCTCCTCCATGAGTAAGGCACTCAATTCTTCAAAAGTTAGTGGTTGAGCTCTAGTTTGAGTATTAAGATCAGTTACAAAAGCATCAAACTTTGGTGGACATATTTGAAGAAAACATGGAGCTAGCTTCTCACTTGACTTTTGTACACTTGCCCCTGTCATTTGATCTTGTAGATTCTTTATGCGAGTGATAAACACCTCTGCAGTTACCCATAAACAAACCTTTCAGCTACTAGATGATTCTCCAAGTTCTAAATATTGTTTGATTACGAGTTTCATATTGATTCTCAATATGTTCCATGTTTCACATGCCTTGGTAGTATGACGAATGAGATTAAAAAAACTATTAGTAGTACTTGTAACTAGAGCACATAAAACATCTACGTTTCTACGTTTCCAAGCACGTAGAAGATCAATATCAAGAGGAATCGTTCGACTATGGTTATTTGGATAAGGTGTTTCTCGGGGCTCATGACCAGTCCCAAGAACAGTTTCGACAAGTTCATATGAATCAAGGATAGAAGTGATTTTAAACGTCCACATGGTGTAGTTCGTACCATCAAGTTTACCTTTTGTGAAGGCGGGTGGTCATATCTGCAATGTTGGGATGATCGACATAAATAATTCTATTGCCTATGCTCCACCTACTCCTATTGACGAACCACCTTGATTCCTTGTTGTAGATGATGATGCACCAATTGACGTGTTCTCTCTTTTATCATTGAAACCTCTGCTACCTCTACATTTTTGCTTTTGCACCACTGAAAGCCTCATGAGCTCTGATACCATGTAAGAAATATAATCGCACAACAAAATAGACTAGTAGAAAGATTTGAGAGAAAAATGTATAAAGATAGACATAGACTGAGAGATAGAGAACTCAAAATCTCAAATTGCCAAGAGTAATGGAGCTACAATGATCGTGTTATCCAGCCGTGCGCTCCCAATGTGGAGCCTAGATGGTGATATAGACAAATTCTAGATGAAGGGCTTACTAGTGCGCAATGATATGTAAAGCTCAACCTAGGCCATGCTTATATAGCTTTTACAATGGGAGTCGATATAGAGAAACATAGTCGAGAGATACAAAATAGTCGGAAAAATATACAATCCGACAATATCTCCTCGATTAGAAGTTGTATCGTGTTGGCCCTATGGGCTGGGGGGTACCTTGCAAAAGGGGAGAAGCCCCCCTTTGCACTCCCCCCATTAAGGTTCTATGGGGAAACTACACGACACCACAAAGCTTTTATTTTTACCTTGAATGACAACCCTATGGCCTAGAAGTTTATGCCCTACCTAACCTAATGGCTAGGCTCACAAAGATCATCTATTACCATCAATGGTCACACATAGACCTCATCTAACTTGGAAGTTAAGGTTTCACAAATGTTCGGGCTCTCACAATGGCTTCTCCTCATGATTTCATCATGTATTGATGGAAAACGACCTTGTGGTATATGTAAAAAACTTGTCGATAGGAGCTCTTAGGCTCATATATTGCGTTATGTTAGGTTTGGTTCACACAGAGTGGTGGCACACTCTATGCTATCACATGGATAAATTTCATTCGACGTTGCGAAATCTTGAATGTTCTAGGTCCACCATGTTTTGAGATGAGCTACCCCCCTCGGAACAAAAATGTATCAACCTAAAAGTTTACTCTGATTGGTCGTTTGGAATCCTGAACCAATAAACATAGCAATCAAGCTTACTTTTTAAGAAGAAATAACCTTTGTGGAAAATAATTGATAGGACCTTTAGACTAAAAACCAGAGTGATTTTTGGATTGAATGTCTTAGAAGAGTTTCATGCTCTATTTTGTGTGAGAGAAGGAGACTTATGGAGGTGCCTATTATGGCCTATTTTCCTTACTTGAATGAAATTAGAAGTACAGGCGAAGAGCATAATAATTGTAGGCAAAGTTTGAATTTGGCATTTTCCTTACTTGAATGAAATTAGAAGTACAGGCGAAGAGCATAATAATTGTAGCCAAAGTTTGAATTTGGCCTCTGGCTCATAGACTATCTAGTCACAGATGTGGCTCATAGACTATCAGATGTGGCTCATAGACTATCTAGTCACAGATGGGAGAGGTTGAACCCTCATTGGGCATCTTCGAGTTGTACTGCCTTCGAGCTTGTTTATCACATCACCCGAGCTTTGTGGGATAGAGAGGGTCATTGAAAGCCAAAAACATTTTGACTTCATGTACTTCAGAGTTTCGAGTAACAAACATCTGATGTTGTTCAAACTGGTTGACCCCCTTCTTCCGGATGCGAAACTATCAATGGTGCTCTCGTTTTGCATGGATCCTTCTATTGGCTGTGCTCATGAGCTGTTTCTCTAGGTTCTGGCGGTCCACTGATCTCCCAGCGGCTAGCAAAATCTCCTTCTCTTCGAAAAAAATCAGCACCATGCCCTCCTCCTCGGCTTCTTGGGCAACAATATGGCTTCATGGGCTGGGCGACAACGGCCCCAACAACGCCCCGATCGAGCATTCTCTTAACATTTCGAACAT
>CM035429.1:105923461-106033461 GCA_020310875.1 Ceratopteris richardii | reverse complement strand
ACTTGAAGGAAGAAAGCAATTGTTGTCAAATAGATATTCAAGATCAAAAGAAAAGCTGATGGTATTATTGACATGTATAAAAGCAAGGTTAGTTATCAAATGTTATGCATAAAAGAAAGATATTGACTGTAACAAAACTTTTGCACCTACTTCTAGAATGATCAGTCAGAATTGTACTTTCTTTATTTGCATTCTTTGGTTGGAAAGTATTTAATTAGATATTATAACAACATTTCTTAATGGTGATATACATGAGAATGTCTACATTCAATAACTAGAGTGTTTTGAAGAGAAAGATAAATAGCTGCTTGTTTGCAAGCTACTCAAAGCTCTTTATGGTTTGAAGCAAGCATGAAGAGCTTGGCATGAGAAGATTCATTTATATCTTATTTCCATGGGTTTTAGAAGCTCAAAAGCTTCCCCTACTCTATGTTTAGTCAGAGGGAGATGTTTTGAATATAATCATCATTTAGGTTCATGATATGATCATGAAAAATCTCGAAGATTTAGATTTATAGTTCTCTAAGTCAGAACTTAAGAAAGTATTCGATGTTAATGATCTTGGACTCATACATTATTATCTAATAGCTTGACGTTGAATTCATTCACAAGGATGATTGTATATTCATGACACAACAAAAGTACATTGGAAAACTTTTAGAAAGGTTTGAAATGTTCAATTCTAAACTTATGCAAACTCTTATGTATGTTAATGTGGAGAAGTAGATTTGGATCCTTTTGATGCTACTATTTATAGTCAAGAAGTTGATTGCTTAATATATCTTTGTACTACATGTTTTGACATACAGTTTGCTATTTCTCAAGTATCAAGGTTCATGCATAAACCTCTTAAAATTCATTGGAAAGTAGTCAAGCAAATTTTTCAGATATTTGAAAGGAACAAAGAATTATGCTATGGTTTTCCCTAAGTCACTCCATTTTACACTTCAAGGAATTGGAGATTCTGATTGGGCAAGTGACAGAAGCTCAAGAAGATCTATAAGTGGCTATTGTTTCTTTATTTGAAGAATGCTCGACTTCTTGGCATTCTAAGAAACAACTATAGTAACTACATCTTCAAGTGAAGCAGAGTATAGGGCTTCCTTTATAGCTCTACACTAGCAGCTATATGGCTTCAAAAATATTTAAGCTACTTTGATGTTTATGTTCACTTACCTATGTAGATATTTTCAGATAGTAAAAATGTAACTTCTTTGCAAAGAATCTTGTTCATCATGCAAGGACAAAGCATATTGAAGTTCATTGCCATTATATTGGTGAACACGTATATGAGAAGCACATTGAACTTATCTATGTTCCTACAAGTGAGGACGTGGAAGATACTTATACTAAGGCATTATCCAAAGAAAGACATTAGAGTTATGCAAATTATTAAATCTTATCCCAATATGACATTAAGGAGGGGATTATGGGAATAATTTCAACAAACCCTAATTATATAAGTACACCATTTTTAAAAAATGGAAATGGTCAAAATGATCAAAGATAGTAAAAAAAACTATTACTGCATAATCTTATAAGCTTCATGAGAGCTATCTAACCATATATAACAAGCTACCATTTGAAACCATATGCAACCCTAAAAAAGACAAACCTTAATTTTTGAAGTTTGACATGCTTTTTACAATTAAATGCTTTTTAACTTTTATGGATATGATTTATCATAAAAAAGCATGTTAACCTTAGAACATTGATTAAGTGAAAGCTATTATAGCAGACGTCATAGAGATTTACATCTCTACATATCTAGAGTTTGAACCATCCATCTCCACACTTCTAAGAAAGAATTCCAACTCAAAGGATAAAGATCATTGTTAGTCGAAATTTGGTCAAAGATGAGCGAAAATATTATTGCACCATTGGAAAGTACTCGTCAAGAGCTTTCCAACGATATATAACACTTTACCATTTGGTTCCAGAATGAGTCACTATGGTCCAAAATCATCCAAAACATTCAGGATATGATTGTCTGTTTACAAAACATCTCCAAGTAAGGTTTGATGTCGCCTTGGCTAGGCCAAGCGCCTCTCAAAAAGCTGATCAGAGATCATATCACATGGGCAGCGGTGAGTTCGCGAAGTTGTTTTTTGTGATTCAAAAAGCAAAAACGGAGGGAGTTTTTGGAATGCATTGGAGGTTTATTTGACTTCCGATTTGTGAATAACGATCTTAGGATGATTTTAGCTATCGAAAACGATATTCTTTTGCTTTATGTGCTTTTAGTAATGCTTTTCATAGGGGTACACACACTATATAAGAAGAGGCCCTTGGCTCGTTGTAGTCATCTTATTTTCTCATCATCGATTGAAGAAGTCCCAATCTCGAGGAGAGCTCTAACTAGCATTGGAGTTTGGAGGAGATGAAAAAATTGGAGGATTGAAGGAAGGACAAGGAGGAGGCTATCTCTACATCTTGGTGGTGATTCTTCTCTCATGCTTGGAGGAGGCTCTACACTCATGCTTGGAGGAGGCTCTACATACATGCTTGAAGGAGGAATTCAAAGATTATTATGAGACAACTTTATGATCTATGATGAATTGGTAACATGTATCTTTCATTATTTTCAATTAGAATTGTATGAACACTTCTTACGAATTAATTTATTTCTCCCATATGATGGTATGTCTTGTAAGTTATCTGATCAACAAGGTTGTTACAATGTTTTCGCTACGTAAAAGGCAACGTGTTGCTAACGCGTTAGCAACATCGCAACGTTTGGGCTTGGACGTTGCGAACCATTTCTTTTTTTTTTTCTTTTTTTTTTTGGCAAATATAGTAACCTAGATGTATATTATAGTATATACATATATAATATGTATTATGTTAATTTATGTAATATGTATTGAATATTTATGATTCATTCCAAATTCCCGAATCCCTGTTCACATTGAAGTGATGGCATATGCACATTGCACATGTATGATGTCACAAATAATCATTATTATGACTCATTCTAAAATTCAAATTCACAATGCACATTCAAGCAACTTACTAGTAACTACTTAGTACTTAGCAATGTTCATGTTGGAACTTGGCACCAGGCAATTGCATTATTTCAAGAATCAAACTTCAAAGCATGTCATATGACATTAGACAAATACATTAATATTTATATACAACTTACAAGTAACATTGGTAAAACAAACTTCAAAGAATTATGACAAAAACATGTCAAAAAGTCAACCTCATCTCAAAATTATGACACTGGTGACTGTCATAACTCATAAGTGATATTAGAATCCAATGTCCATAATACATATACATCAATGATCATACCATCATCCATGATACCACTAAAATGTCCATAATACATATACATCAATGATCATACCATCATCCATGATACCACTAAGTAGTTAAACAATAAACTGTCAATAATACAATGATCACTCCAATTCCTTTCACATGGACTAGCACTACAATCTTGTGGAAGTATGCGGATGGCTAACTTTCTCTGTAAGATAAAAAAGAAAGAGTTCATTAAAAATTAAAGACTCGAGAGGAATGACTCATGAGACTAAGTTATAACTTATTAGTTAAAGACTCAAGAGGAAATTGGAATGACTTACTAGCTGAGGTGTACTAACACCGTATCTCTCCCACCATGTCACAGGCATCAACTGCATGCTTCTCAAGCATGCCGTGTCTCTACCAATAAGCCCTTCATTATTCTGAAACTGGGTGAGCTGAAGCTCCAACTTCCCATGTAGGTCCACATCAGAAGGTTCATACAATCGATCTACATAGTCATTCCAAGCATTCACAAGCTCCATATTCAATGATGATGCAGATCTCCATAAAGGATGTGGTAGATTGGCCATCCCATGTATAGGGCGATGGAACCAATCCCACCTCTTCCTCCATATTCCTTTTATTTTCTCTATCCTATGGATAAAAAACAAATCAAGTTAGAAAACAATAAGATTTAAGAATGTTGAAGAGTCAAGACTTGAACATGAATGCTCATATAAAAAATAAAATATGGTTACCCAACTTTCAACTTACCTCTCCAATGTCAAATAAGGACATCTCTGTATAGACTCTTCGACACGATCCAGGAACTCATAAACAAGTCCAAGTGTGCAGCCCTCTCTATCTTCTATGCGTATGAGTAAGGCCCGCACTAATCCCTCCACATCCCTCCAAAAACTGTCATCCAAACATGTGCGTCGTACAAGCTTTGCTTTTGGACTAGTATGTCCATCCCAAGCTAATCAATCAGGTGATACAACTATGTGTACAACTATGTGCATCAGTGCTTGCCTCACTCTTGATAATCTTTCCATGATTATGCACATGTATGCAAATCTGATCTTCGCGGGCTTCACCAAATCAATATCATTGTAAGACCGAAATAAAGCAAGCAATTTTGGTCTCTTTGTGAACAAAGAGACCACTTTTATGCAAGTGGTAAAAATGGTGTAAATCCATGGTATCTTCCCCACAGCCTCTATCAACAAATCAATGCAATGGGAAGCACACGGTGTCCACACAATAGAGGGGAATTCTTCTTCTAGAAACTTGCCCATAGCCACACAATTACTTCCATTATCTGTGACCACCTTGACTACCTTTTTTACACCAATGTCCATGATAGCTTGACAGATATGGTCATAAATGAACCGACCTGTTTACATATAACACAATGAATCATTAATCAATTGATAAATTATAATTTATCCTGATTCTTGAAAGCTAGAGCCTAGCATATGCATATGCACAATGCACATGTGTCATGACTCATGCACAATGCACATGCACATGCACATGCCACATGCACATGCACATGCACATGCCACATGCACATGCACTTCCACATGCACATGCACATGCACATGCACATGCCTCATGCATGATTGATCATTGCACAATCAAATATAAACCGAAAATTCAAAAATCAGTTCACTCACATGAGACTGTAGTACCAGCACCTGTTGCATCTATGGCTCGAAGGAACATGGTCCCTTTGCAACAATGCACCAAAATGTTGTACACATTCCTCTTTTGTATGTCCGTCCATTCGTCACATATGATTATGCATCCATACTTTGGCCATGTCTCTTTCATGGGCTCAAGCTCTCTCTCTAATGCGTCCTTTGTTTTTTTGAGCTCCGTTGTCCTCAACTCTTCATAGGTAGGCCCTTGCCAACGAAACCCTAATAGTGATACCTTCTCAATGGCATTTCTCCATGCCCGTGCAACATTAAAAGACAAACCACATTGTATAAAAGCTTTCATGATGGCTTGTGTGGCTTATTGTTTACGTTGTTGTTGCAAGCTAGCACGTATAAATGCTCCTCCAAGAGAGCCAAGTGGGTGCTCTTGTGGATCATGCTCTACTCTTGTACTCTTTCTTGGTGGCTCATGCTCTATGTCAATGTCTATGGAAGCCTCATGAGCTTGAGATGCTTGAGTTTGGGGATCACAAGAACCATGTGAACCGCTTGCGAATGATCTAGCTTGTGATTGGGCTCCTCTATTCCTTCTACCTTGGGCTTTTTGAGCTACCCATGCCATTAGCTGTCCCTTTAGAGCTTTGGGCATTGGCTCTTTGCAAGGTGCAACTCCTATGCCACTAAATCTTGCAAGGTGTGCCTTGATCCTATCGGCTCCAACGGCTCCACTATAGCCACAAAGCTTGTAAGTCCATCTCTCACTACCCTCAGAGCCCATCTTTCCTTGGCTTGTCACATATTCTCAACATGCTTGTTTTGCTTTAGACATGGTGATGGGAGAGGCTAAAAGCTTGGAGAGGATAGGAAGCAATAGATAGGGTGTGTGTGTGTAATAAAAGTACCTTCTTGCCTAGTCGATAGTTGCGGGATTCGCTCTCGGGTGCACAGATGAAAATGCCTCAATGAGGCTGTTTTGGCGAAACGGCCTCATTTGAGGCAATTTTTTTTGTTTTTGTTTGCAACGCGTTGCGAACGTCGCAACATTGCCACGTTGCGTTGCGAACGCATCGCAACGCGTTGCGATGCAACACTGCTGATCAATCTTCTTCTTGAGTTTTTATTATCTCTTTGAGTTTCCATTCCACCACGTGAGCTTGTATGAAGCACCTTGTGTGCACCGTTGGACTTGGTGGTTGAACTGATCCACCAACCGTGCGTCATCTTCTCGATATCGTTGGGGGTGAAAAGCCTATAAAAGAGTCACTTCAGGGCATATAATCTCTGATCTACATTATACACTAGTACTTGAGAGTGTGTGGTGCTTCCTTTTGGAGGTCTAAGATTTATTTTGGAGTATATTTGTTGCTGCCCACTTCTTCTTTATACACATATGTATGTGTGTACCTGCTGAATTTTGTAAGCCGTTGCAGTATTTGGTCAATCATTAGGTCATCATCTTGACTTTAGGTCACAAGTTTTAAAGTTAGGTCATCATCTTGACCTTCAAGTTTTCCATTAAATTTACATGCCCTTCTCTTCTTTTCCACATTTTCACCTTCTTTTTCTTCACCTCAGCCCCTGGGGAGGGGGGGCATTTGTATGATACATTGATTATGTGGAAGCATTAGAAGCTTCTTTGGAGCTTATATGGAGTAGGTGGACGTTTGTTTTTGTGCAAAAAGGGGCATCTTTTCAGCATGAGAAGATTGTTGGAGTGGGCTTTGCAACACACAATCAATAGGTGTGTCCTTTTTTGCATGAGAAAGAAGACACTTTTGGCTTATTTCTTTTCAATAAAGAGAGAGGAAATCATTAGGGGCTCCACATGAGTGGACACAGAGGTAAAGCGAGCTTACCATCAATCCATTAAAAAGACTTGAAGTCCAGAACAAGGGGGGAAGGGCATCGATGATAGCTATATGAGCTTCCACCTATGAAGCTCGTGGCTGGATTTGGGAGTGAGTGGAACAGGGCACCATCCATTTAGGGCACCATCCATTATCTCTGCAGAGGAATAGGTGACCGATGAAAATAAGCAATGGCACACGTTGGAGAGTAGACTTCGGAGGGAGGCTTGAGTTGTGTGTATGCACAAAGGCACTCAAAGAACCAATGGAAAGTCAAGAGCAACGAGCTGCCCACCTAGTCGATAAAGCAAGAGGAGCTTAGCATAGGGGCTCTAGGGAAGTGGAGTCCAAGTATACATGAGAAGAGATATCACCCCTCGAGAAGTCATGGTAGGATATTGCTCCCTACCAAAGACTCGTAGAGACTCCTAGAAAAGCTTAAGACCAGGACATCGTAATTATATCTTGGGACATCTTTTGTCCATGTGATCAAGGATAGTGAGTGAAAAGGGGAGTCCAAGGTGCAAGGCATCATGTTCTAAGTCAAGGCCAATATAAGTTTAATTTCTTGAGAGCAAGAAAAAATTATCTTTCATAAGATTGAAGAGTTGTCAATGATGTCTGTGGCCTAGGGACATCGTTAGAGACTCATCCATGAGTTGAGTGAAACAACGGTATGAAAATCCAAAGATTCATGAGAGAAATAAGTTCAAGGAGCGTATTAACTTAAATGCTCAAGTAAACAACTTGAGTTCTCTTTAAGCCCCAACACACATACCAAGGAGGTCCCTAGTATGAAGGTGGAAGGAACATTGCTTGCCAACTTTGGAGACATCCCCTTGCTTTTGGAATAAAGTTAAGTGTAATAAGGTACAAGAGGATGCAAGACAAGTTTAAGAAATAAGAAACAAATAAAACTAAGATTTTCAAAACAATATCTCAAGTTGCCTAAGAAGAGGGGGTGCCAAGGAATGAACAAGCACTAACTGAATAGGGACATTGTTCGCCTCAACTTGATGTGTTCAAGCCAAAAAGGACCCGATTAGTTTACATCTAGGGAGCCTTAAGACTCAAGACTTAAATGACGGCATATAAGAGTAAGTATTCGAAAATGTAAGACATCCTATTCAAAACACCAAAAGTGGGCCAGGATAAGTTCAACGATGTCTCTATTAGAGACATCCCTCTTTTGAAGTGAGGACCTAGTGAGATAAAAAAGGGAGCCACTAAGGGCAAACACATATGTGTGAGGGCTAGAGGGCAAGACCGGAGTGAAACATTGAGAGGAAATTGCCAACAATCCGATCGAAAGAATCTGTAGAAGCCAAAGGGAGTGAAACATTGAGAGGAAATTGCCAACAATCCCATCGAAAGAATCTGCAGAAGTGAGGACCTAGTGAGATAAAAAAGGGAGCCACTAAGGGCAAACACATATGTGTGAGGGCTAGAGGGCAAGACCGGAGTGAAACATTGAGAGGAAATTGCCAACAATCCCATCGAAAGAATCTGCAAGGAGCGCTGAGAAAGATAACCCCATAGGGTAGAAGTCAATGAATAAGCAAAGTCAAGGGGCCCCCATTGCCTAGGGACATCATCCCACAGTCATTGACCAAATAAGTCCATCAAACATTGGGCTAGAGGGAACATTGAGGTGAGGTAAATCCCTGGGGCCTAAATCAAAAGAGGGAATCAAATAAATCTCATTTGGAGCCTAGAATCAAGCTGATGCTGTCTTTGGTTCTCATAACCTAGAGGCATCACTCCAAATAGTCAAGACTTAATCGGATACCATTTAGGGCATGCAAAGACACTTTCCAAAACAGAAGGCAAATCATTGGACATAACCTAGCTCGTTAGAAGGCCAAATTTGACCAATGATGTCCCTAGCTTACATGCTCTAGGGCCATCGCTTACCATATTGGGGATTATTGACACAAAATCTAGGACTAAACAAGGGCATAGCCTAAGAACACCTTCGCAAGACCCTAGACAAGGAATTGAAACACATTGGACTCCTTGCTTGCCCCAAAACCCTCCAACGATATCTCTATGAGATATATATTCAACTGAGCTAATATGGGGATCCGACACTGAACATAGATTGGAGCTCGTAGACCTAACTTTCGAAGTGGGTTAAAAAAGAATTTCATTATAATTGATACCTTTCAAGGCCCCAGAGATCAACAAAATCTCTAGAAGACATCTCTGTAAACTAAGTGCTAAAGCATGTCAATACACCAGAACCAAGTTTAGAGGTCCTTGACAAAGTCGCATCGGAGCACAGGTAGAAGTACTTGGTGACTTTAACCATTCAAAGGGTTTCTTTTGGCAAGCGACGTCCTTAAGATACCCTAGATTGTAAAAGTTTGGGAGGATGTTTAGTACTTCAAAGAGAGTGATTTAGGGAACTCCACGGTCTCTGTCTTACCATAAAGAACTTCTGTCACCAACAAAGAGTGTCAAGAAGAACTTCATTGCCTCATCCACGAGCATAGAAAAGAGTGCCAAGAAGAGTGTATATAGACACACACCAAGCACAATCAAGACAAGAAACCCTCCAGGGAGGGATTAGGGTTTGACTTTTGACTTCCCAAAAGTGGTCTAAATGCTAAGTGTGACATCATCTGCAAGCTTTTGAAGAGTACTATCCAAATTTGAAATAAAAATTCTTGCAAAAATTGACCATTTTGACCATAATTTTACTTTATTTGACATCGGTTGACTTTGCCAAAAATCTGAAATTTCTCTCAAAATTTTGGGAGATATGTGCAAGTTGCAACCCTCTTGTGGAAGGTTGCTATTTCCAATAGTAATCCGTTCAGCTTTGTAAGAATATCAGTAGTAACAACCACTTCTATATATGTCATAGCCTTCTTTTTCAGCTTCTACCAATCATCATTTGAGGTTGATGCAGGTTTAGGAACCCAAGATTGGTTCCTCACACTCTTTTAGAAAGAGTATGCCTTGTATATGCTCCTTCTATCGATCAAAACCATTACCATCAAATTTTTTAACCTTGAAGAAGCTCTTACTATTTGAGGCAATAGCTATAATGCTTATTCTTAACTATAGAGCTCAATTCCCCTTCAAAAAAGCCCTTTATAGGATCAAATATTTGGCTGTTTTAAAGTATAGAATGCAACAAAGGTTCCAAAATGCCTTTGTAAAAGAAAGATTACGAAAATAAACTCTTATATGATAAATTACAGCTTGCTGTAATTACTATAACAGGTCTATTTTCAGCCCAAAACTTCGTGAAAATAAGCATGAAGTGTATGAAGGTAATAAAGGAAGAAGAAGGGGATTTGGTTGGATAGTGTTTGCATATGAAAGAAGAAAATAAAAGATTGGGGTTACCAAACAGAATGGCTGCAGCCGTCCTTTGAAGTCGAAATGGCCTTCAATTTCTACAAAATTCACATTTTAGAGGAAGTTCCTCGTGATAGAATGATTGCACAAGCTCCAGTTTGCGATTAAGCCTTGCTCTTTTACTAGTTGAAAAGAGAAGATTCGAGGAGTCATTGTGAGATATCACCACTGGTGTAATAAGAGAGCTTGAAATGAGGGGCAATAGCCCTGTGGATTAAAGGAAGAGGGCTTAGATAGTGGGAGAGAGAAAAAAAGTACACATTAGAATAGAAGAAAAGGGTAGAGAGAAGAAATGAATTATGGAGAGACTCGAGAGAGAGAGGTGTGGAGAAAGAGAGGTAGATTTACACAAGATTTACAAAGGGTATTGTCACTTATGATGTTGATCTTGCTCTCGAACCAATGGGTCGGGGCATCCTATTGGGTTTGCTGTATTCGTTCCCATCTAGTTCGTCAATGAGTCAGGTCCTTTTTTTCTTGAATTTTCTTATGTTGAAATGTGCTAGAAGCTTCACAAAAAGTGTCCGAACCTCTTTTATATGCTTTACCGACCTTTTGCTTCCCCTGATTGCATGTGGATGCGTGAGAGAGAGCCCATTCTTGCATGTATGTATGTACGTATGTAAGTACGTACATACTTAAGTACATACGTACGTATATATGTATGTATGTATGTATGTATGTATGTATGTATGTATGTATGTATGTATGTATGTATGTATGTAATATGTATGTATGTATGTATGTATGTATGTATGTATGTATGTATGTATGTATGTATGTATGTATGTATGTATGTATGTATGTATGTATGTATGTATGTATGTATGTATGTATGTATGTATGTATGTATGTATGTATGTATGTATGTATGTATGTATGTATGTATGTATGTATGTATGTATGTATGTATGTATGTATGTATGTATGTATGTATGTATGTATGTATGTATGTATGTATGTATGTATGTATGTATGTATGTATGTATGTATGTATGTATGTAAGTAAGTAAGTAAGTAAGTATGTATGTATGTATGTATGTATGTATGTATGTATTTATGTATGTATGTATGTATGAGTGTATGTATGTATGTATAATACAATGCACCTTACCTCATGGGTAAGGTTCAATACTCAAACCTTAGACGCACAGAATGTGTTCTTCTATTGATGTGAACCTAAATAACCTTTTTATATAAATAAGGAGGGAAGCCTTGATATTTACAAGAAATTTCTAGAGAATTTTTGGGTATCCAAAAAGTACTTTTTTATTAAAAAAAATCAGGAAGAAGTTTCTAGTCACTTCTTTTAAAGTATCTTCTTTAAAAATCCACCTTGGAAAAAAAGAAAATTTAATAAACACTTTTTAACCCTTTTGAAAGTATAAAAGCTACTCAATTTGAACATGAGCTTTAAGAATTAAGACCTTAGTGTTAGAAAAAATCAAAAGAAGCCTAGAAAGGGCTTGTTAGGGATAAAGGCCCCAAGAACTCTCCTTTTGTATATTTTGATCCTTCGAACTGAAAGCTCTTTGTAAGAGCTTTCCATACATACTTTTGTTATATTTTTTGGACCTTGAATAGGGGAGTAATAGGCATTTACATTATTTTTATGACTTTTGGTCATTGGCCACGTATGAACATGCCCAAATGATCTAAAAGTCACTTATCAATAAGATTTGGTTTCAAATCTCTCATAATTTGATTGGGACTTCTTCATCTTTAGCTTATCCATCTTCTTCTCCAAGTTTCTTCATAGGTTTCTATCTCTAATTTCTCTGCAGCAACCCACTCCCTTTGCGTTTGGAGAAACCAAGCAAACCACCATGTAGCTCGTCGTGGCATCTTTCAACTAGTATCAGAGTAGAGCTGCCATCTTTCAATAGGTATTAGAGTAGAGCTTTCAGCTGTTCCATCACGATAAAGCTGCTTAAAATGTCTTTTTACTTTAAGCTATGCTAAGCTGAAGGTATTTTCTTGCATTTGGGAGAATTTCGTCATGAAAAACCTTCATTTTTCACGATAAAAGTGCCATTTTTGGAGGATTACTTTAGCGCACAACAAAGCTAAGCTGAATCTGGTTTTTCCAAGTTTTGAACAGTTTCTGGGTTTAATTTCTCGGCTATAGTCTTATGAGGTAATTGTGTAGGACAAGAGGTGAATTTTACTTTTTTTGGTTAAATTTTGAAGCTCTCAGAGTGCAAACATGGCCTCTACCTCGTCTGATAACAAAAACTTGTTTGAGATCAAGAGATTTGAGGGTAGTGGTTTTGATTTGTGGAAAAGAGAATTCTCGACTTCCTCTTTCTTAAAAGTTGCGAAGGGGCTCTTGAAGAAGTCAAACCTGAAGATATGATAGATGAAGCATGGATGAACCTAAACAAGAAGGCCATCACTTATATCAAGATGACTATATCAGATGAAATTTAGTGGACTTTAAAGGCCTTACAAGTGCTTTTGGGGTATGGGAGAAGTTGAAGGTCACCTATGAAAATACAGGTGTATCTTATGCATAAGCTAATGTATATGAAGCTTGATGAGTCAAAAAGTGCTTATCTGCTTTTATAGGTACATGCCTCTAAAAGTGACTGTAAAAAGGTCAGATTTCAGCATGTACAACCACATGTTGAATCTGATTTGAACCCTTGGGATGCACCGCATATGGCTGGAAATGACAGTGAGTTAGTGGTTATTGAGCTAGATGATGTTGGACAGCAAAATCAAGCTCATGAAGGGCATATGCAAGCCACCTATTCATGCTAGAAATGATGTATGACAGCCCATTAACAATGAGGAAGTTGATTTACCTCCTGATGTAGATCCATTGCGAGAGAATGTGGATCATTGGGTAAGAAGATCTACACGTCCTAGGAGGCCTGCGAACATATATGACCCCTCTATACATTACATTATGTTATCGGATGAGGGTGAGCCTTTCACTAATAAAGAGGCAAAGTTATGCGAGCACAAGAAGAAGTGGGAGCTAGCCATGCAGGAAGAGATAAAGGCCTTGTATGCAAATGATACTTGGGACTTGGTTGAGTTGCGCACAAGTAGGAGGGCCATTCCCAACAAGAGGGTATACAAAATAAAGACTGTTGATGGCAAATCGAAGTATAAGGCAAGGCTTGTTGCTAAGGGATATGCCCAAAAAGAGGGCATTGATTTCCAAGAAGTGTTCTCTTCGGTGGTCAAAATGACCGCATTACGGGTATTATTTGCTATCAGAGCTGCCTTGGATTTAGAGTTATCCCAAATCAATGTTAAAACAGCCTTTTTGCATGGTGATTTAGATGAAGAGCTGTATATGAAACAGCCAGAAGGATATCCATTCCTGGAAAAGAGCATATGGTATGCAAGCTAAAAAGGAGTTTTTATGGGCTGAAACAAGCCCCCAGACAATGGTATAAGAAGTTTGATGCATTTATGCTCAAATATGGGTTCAAAAGAAGCCATACAGACCATTGTTTGTACACTAAAAAGGATGACGATGGCAGCCCTATCATTCTTGTGCTGTATGTCGATGATTTGCTACTGGCTGGGAAGAGAAGGAGCAGTCTGAATGCTCTAAAACAGCAGCTGAACTCTGCATTCTCAATGAAAGACCTTGAAGAAGCTGAGCATATTCTTGGTATGCGAATAAAAAGGGATAGGCAGCAGCATACTTTGCATTTATCCCAAGCAAAGTACATTGAAAAGGTGCTAGACAGATTTAATGTGGCTGATGCTAAGCGTCTTGGAATGCCATTTGCAGCCACATATTAAGCTTTCCAAGGATGACTGTCCCAAAGATGATGATGAAGCCAACTACAGGAAGAGTGTTTCGTATCATGGTTGCATTCATCTAACATACGAGTGGATGCATACGATGTGCCCAATCCAGTGAAGTCCAGTCCGATCCTAGTCAAGTCCAGTCTGGTCGTGTACGATACGGACGATCAAGTACTTGGTAAATTTTCATGTCCATTATGAATGTAGAGGAAGGATTACTTTTCACTTGTTTTATCATTGGGCACTTAGCGACCCTGTTCACATGCAATTATCCCTCTCTTAGCAAACAATTGAAATGAAACCATTGAGCTAAAGAGCAAGCTTGTGCATTTTCTTAGCCCTCCCATCTTCTCATCCACTCTTCATATAGTTAAAAAGAGGCACCTAACTCAATTTCAGCCTTTAACAACCCCCCTTTCAAAAATGCATTTATGGACTTATTTAATGTTGATTCTTGATTCTAGAATGCATTATGATACTATCATATATGTATGTATGTATGTATGCATGTATATATGTATCTATGTATGTATGTAATATGTAAGTAGGCATGTATCTATCTATATATCTATCTACATATGTACATACGTAGTACATACATACGTACACAAGTGCACGTGCACACACACACATATTATATATATATATATATATATATACATATATATATATATATATATATATATATATATATATATATATATATATATATATATGTATATATATATATATATATATAATGTGTGTGTGTGTGTATGTGTGTGTGTATATATATATATATATATATGTATATATATATATATATATATATATATATATATATATATATATATATATATATATATATGTATATGTGTACGTGTACGTGTACGTGTACGTGTACGTGTACGTGTACGTGTACGTGTACGTGTACGTGTACGTGTACGTGTACGTGTACGTGTACGTGTACGTGTACGTGTACGTGTACGTGTACGTGTAAGTGTACGTGTATCTATCTATCTATCTATCTATATATATATATATATATATATATATATATATATATATATATATATATATATATATATATATATATATATATATATATATATATATATATATATATATATATATATATATATATATACATAGTTTTTTCATACTTCAACCATACGGCAAACGCATACGGGTACGGAAGTACGGAAAAAGTATGGTTGAAAATACCATACGTGACCATACGTGACCAAAAAATAAGAGGTGGGAAAATTTAGAGGTAGGTGTTATAGCCTATAGGTGTAATGTAATAGGAACATCATATAAAAAATCAGATTTCCCACTTATAATATACATTAATTTAAGATTCAAGAGAGAAGAGTTTAGAGTCTAGATGATTCACAAGATGATAAAATGTAAAATTCAGATTTTTCACTATTAGAATAACATAAATAAAGACTCAAGAGACAAGATGTTAGAGTCAGCAAAATCCACTACATTATGTAAACTGAAATGGAAACATATGATAAGGGAAATACATGATGTAATCTATGAATGAGAGTGGAGAGGGAAGGCTAGAGCTCATAGTGACTCTCATCATCAATATCTTCTTCATTGTCCATATGATCATCCTGAAGGATATCCTCATCCTCATCCTCATCCTCATCAAATGCAGTACATGTGCTAGGAAGAGAAGTGGATGGCTGCTCATCAGTCAATGGAATGCCTTTCTCATCGGCCACACTCTCTGCTAATTCTTGGATTGCAAGTAAACGCTCATCATCTTTTTCGTTTGCAAGCATGTCCAATGTGACCTCCATCCTCTCGTATCCTCTATCTTTAATTTTGGAAAGCAATCTCAAGTTAGTATGTATGTAAACAAGCTTCTCTGCATGTGATGGAAGAAGCCTATTCCTTCTTTTAGTGTGTATAAGAGAATAAGTGCTCCAATTTCTCTCACAAGGAGAGGCACATGAACCTTGTGAAAGTAATTTCAAAGCAAGGGATTGCAACATAGGAGTAGAGGCTCCAAATGTTTCCCACCACTTCACACCTTCTTGCATTCTACTTTCATCCTTTGCAATAATTCTTCCAAACATTCCGATCCCCCTTTTATACATATCATACTCATCAATGAGTCTTCCTTGCATGACTATGTCTCCATTTGTATATCTTTCTAAGTAATTCAGCCATCCTTCATTTACCTCAACATCTGCATGCTGATTTTTGCCTCTCCATATAGGATGCAATAGATAACCAACCGCATGTAGAGGGGTATGAAGCATATTCCATCTATCAATGCATAAGTCCATAACATCCTTCATCCTTGCTTGATCTATATCATGCATGCTTTCCAATTGCTCTATCATTCGATCTGTCAATTCATAAATCAGCCCCATAGTTGCACCTTCTCTATCAACCAACCGCAATATTTTCAAAATAGGAGCACATACTCTCACAATTACTTTGCATTCATTCCAAAACAAAGATGAAAATACAATATCATGCACATCACTTGCCACTTGTGTCTTGGACACTTTCATTTGCATATACCTGTCATCAATCAAAAGCTTGCGCAAACCTTGCATACATCTTTCATCTATCATGTTGCTTAACATGATGAAGTAATATGCAAACCTTGTGGCTGATGGCTTCAACAAATCCCTTGAGCTATGACTTCTGAAAATAGCCAAGACATTGCTTTTCCTTGTCACATAATTGACAACTTTACTTGCTTGAGATATTGTATTTGCAACCCAAGCAAGTTTACCAATGTCTTCAAATAGTAAGTCAAGGCAATGGCATGCACATCTGGTAAACATGATTGTTGGCCACTCTTTCTCAACCATTTCACCTGCACGAATACAATTGGCTGCATTATCCATGCAAACCTGCACCACATTTGTGGGACCAACATCAAGTATCACTTTCTTCAAATGTTGGAATATAAAATCTCCACTTTTCACATTTCCAGATGTATCCACTGATTTCAAAAATACTGCTCCATGAATAGATATTGCCATAAAGTTAATGACTGGTCTATTTCTTGTGTCCGACCAACCATCACTAACTATAGTGCACCCATACTTTTCCCATTGCTCACGTACACCCATCAAGTCATGGTCCACTTGTTTTACTTCCTCATTAAGCTCTGACTGCCTTAATTCATTATATGTGGGTGGCACAAATGAAGACCCCACTCTCCCAATAGCACGTACCATATCTAAAAAATATGGACTTCTTACTTTCCAATGTGGTATATCTTCTGCATAAAAAAAACCGTCGCAAAGCAATTCTTGCTTGCTTTCTTTCATGATTTTTCATTGCAGCACTCAATTGCCCCATAGGCATAGAAGCTTTGCGCTTCTTACATTCTTCTTCACATCCTTGTACATGAATGCTTTCTCCACTTCCTATTGATGAGCCACCTGTTGGAATGCTATCACCCATATCATCAATAAATGCATCTCCTAAAGAGTCTCGATCACGTATTGCAGAAGCATTACTGCTACCTGCCTTTGCCTGCAAATGCATTTTATGTACCCTATTTTTGATCTCTTTTGGGACTCCTTTGCAAGCAACAACTCCATATCCTATGAGTCCTAAAAGATGTGCACGAATACGCAATGGTCCTCCATCCCACTGATGAGGACAAAATTTACATTTGCATGTGTACTGGCCTTTCCCAAGAGCCTTGACTTGGGAAACATACTCCCACTCCACACACTTGACTCTTCCCATATTTTATAATCTGCAAAACAGCCATCAAAACAGGGAACAAATTTGATCAAAACAGGGATCAAAACAGGGTACAGAGATCAAAATAGGGATCAAAACAGGGTACAGAGTACACTGTACACAGATGATAGTTTCTGAGAAAATTTGATGCTGACTACATTCTTACAATTGTTTTGATCCAAAGTTTTCTGCTATTTACTTTGCATGATCTCTGTTGTCATGGTTCAGATATAGAAAACCAAAGCATGTATGTATTATAATATGTAACACATTATATATTAGCAGATAGAATTTAGAATGTACACATACTGTACACTGTCATCTGTGTACAGTGTACTCTGTACCTGTACTAAGATGCTTTGGTTTTCTATATCTGAACCATGACAACAGAGATCATGCAAAGTAAATAGCAGAAAACTTTGGATCAAAACAACTGTAAGAATGTAGTCAGCATCAAATTTTCTCAGAAACTGAGTAGTTTTAATCTTAACAGTGCTAGAAAATAAGAATGCATGAGTTCCATTAGCCCATAAATCATCTAACTGTATAATGTATTCATCTGAATCAGTTTCAAAAACCCATATGAACTGGGTACATACCTTCAAGTTCAAAGTCTAACAGGCTGCCCAGTGCCAACCTTCTCTCTCTCTCTCTCTCTCTCTCTCTCTCTCTCTGCGCAGTTGCGATCTCTGAACCTCTGTCTTCGAACGTATGCGCACAAGGTTTTCTCACTAAACAGTACCCAAAATGGGCCTTTTTTCATACACGGGCAGCGACCCGATTAATTGCCCAGACTTCACGTACGGAATGAAATACCATACGTCCGAAAATGCCAGACGCCCGCCACGTATGCCAAGCCAACCGGACGCGTACGAAAAAAACTATGTATATATATATATATATATATATATATATATATATATATATATATATATATATATATATATATATATATATATATATATATATATATATATATATATATATATATAGTGTTTGTGTGTGTATGTATGCGTGTGTGTCACAAATGTGTATGTGTCGTACGTATCGTACGCAAAAACCATCTTACGATCTCGTATCATACGTGAATCGTACTGAACATATCGTATTGGACTCAACATGATTGCTATGTTTCGTATGCATCAACTTGTGGTTCACTTATGTAGCTATGGTTGCCACTTGGTCAGACATTGCTCATCTAGTGGGAGTCGTTACCAGGTTCATGGCTAATCCTGGCAAAGCTCACTGGAAGACAATCAAATCTATCTTGAGATATTTGAAAGGGACCAAAGGTAAATGCCTATGTTATGGAAAGGTTCATGGGAGTTGAAAGGACTATGTGATTTAGACATGGAAGGTGATGTGGACACCCGCAAGTCCACAAGTGGCTATGTATACACCTTTGCAGGTGGAGCTATTTCATGGTGCTCTAGACTTCAGAGGATAGTTGCACTATCTACTATAGAGGCTAAACGTATTTCATCCACATAGGCTTCCAAAGAAGTCATTTGGTTAGCTCGCTTGTGCATTGAGTTTTGGATGCCTGAAAAGGCACATGTTCTTGGATATGATAGCCAGAGTGCCATATGTTTGGCAAAGAATGCCATGTTCCATGCTTGCACAAAGCATATTGATGTGAGGTATCACTTCATCAGAAAGGTGTTAGAGAATGGCCTGATCACTTTTATCAAGGTCAATACTTCACAAAATCGTGCATATGCTCTCACTAAGCGTCTACCCAAGGCACAACATTAGCTATGTATATAGATGGTGGGAGTTACTTAGCTTAAAGGAGCCTCCTTGATCCTTTAAGTGGGAGGTTGTTGGGGATAAAGGCCCCAAGGACTCTCCTTTTGTTCCAAATGAAAGATCTCTTGGAGAGTTTTCCATACATATTTTTGTTATATTTTTTGGACCTCAAATTGGGGAGTTATAAGCATTTACATTAGGAGAGTCCTTGGGGATAAAGGCCTGAAGGACTCTCCTTTTGTATTTTTGACCCTTCCAAGTGAAAGCTCTCCATACAAATTTTTGTTATATTTTTTGGACCCCAAATTGGGGAGTTATAGGCATTTACATTATTTTTATGACTTCTGGTCATTGGTCATGTGTGAACATGCCCACATGACCTAAAAGTCACTTTTCAATAAAACTTGATCCCAAATCTCTCATAACTTGATTGGGATTTCTTCAACTTTAGCTTCTCCATCTTCTTCTCCAAATTTCTGTGCAGGTTTTTCTCTCCTCACACAACAACCCACTTCCTTGGTTTTTGGAGCAATCGAGCACACCACCACATAGCTCTCCGCGGCCTCTTTCAAGACTTTATATCGACACTTTTGAATCTATTATCTTTTAATGTTAATTTTGAACCTCATGGTGATGTAACAGAATCCACATAGCTGTAAACCGTGTGTTTAATGGCTTCTTCAATTCCATATCTGAATGTGATAAAAAAATTGTAATTGCCCTTACTCTGAGGTTCATGAAATCAACTATAAATGTGGCTTCTAAGTTAATGCTCTTGACCCATTTTAACTTGCCAATGTCTTCTATAAGATGATCAAGGCAATGAGTAGTGCAAGGACTCCATATTATGAATGGGAACTCCTCAAATTTTTTTCTCATAGGAGCACAACTTGAGGCCAACTTGTGGAAGGGAAAGAAAAAGTATAATCAATAATGTAGAATTTAGAAAGTTTCAAGTAAAACACCGAAATGCAATATGCATCATCAATGTGATAGTAAAAAAAATTGCACGATTTTTATTATATAAAAATTGTAAAAATCACATTTTTATTTTACTATTTTATTTTATTATTTTTGAGGTTTCATATGATAGATCTCTTTTTTTTAATTAAAATTTAATCATTGTGATACTTATGCTTGCTAGTAGTCTATCATATATTACCACTTTGCTACTAGGTAGAAGTATATTATTTTCTTGCCTATTAGAGATTTGACTAACCATATTAAGTTAAGATGGATGCTCAGTGATTTAAGGAGTACAACACTAGGTTTAAATATGAGAAAGGATGTCTTTCTTAGCTATTATGTAATGAATGTTTTTTTCCACCCTTATTTTTGTGTGTTGAAATTGTTTGCTCATTTCTAATGTTGGGAATCAAATTGTTATTTGAACTTGATTTTGGAATATATTTGAATTTCAAAGCTTAAAAAGTTGGGAGGCAAGATTGTTCTGATTTGTTCCATCGAACCTTGGTTTCGACACCATTCAGTGCAGTATGCACTGAGCTGCACCTTAATGATGTTTGGCTACATGCGTGGTTGAGTTTTCTTGCAACTTATGCTTTTTGCCCATTGCTTTCAATAGTTTCCATTTTACGATGCCTTCGACCATTCATACAAGATGATTGAATGTCTGATGAGGACTCAGCACACTAAGGTACATACCCTTGGGCCTTAATTGTTGCCTAATAGTAGGACATCTCACATATTCTAGGCTAGAGTGTTGAAGAGTCAACATTGAGGGCATTTCAAGAAAGTTACATGGAGTACATTGACTGCATCCTAAGTTCCCATTGAGGGTACATTCAAGGTGTTCCAATTCAACATTAAGGTAGACTGAGAGCACATTCAGGTACATTAAGGATGTACACTCAAGGCAATTAAATTTCCTAATGTGGTACATTGAGAGCACATTGAGTTAGAATGTAGGGGTACATCATGAGCACATTGAGGTACATTTAGAGCATTCCAATTTGTGATTGAGGTATGTAGAGAGCACATAAAAGTAAATTGAGCCTTAAGAGCATTCCCATTGAGGTACATCAAGAGCTTATTGAGCCTTAATGACATGCATGACATATGCATGAAAATTCCCACATAATTATGAAATTCATATGGTTCACAAATACTGTTTAGTTAAAATTTACATGAATGTGCATGTTTGTATGTATGCAATATGTATATAGATATGTGATGTTTTAATCAAATGCACCTTATGCACCACCTTTGGTGTAAGGTTTGAAGCTTGAACCTATGTGCATCGAGCTTAATGCACCTTATGCACTAAATAACCCTATTGGGAGCTACAAAGAAAAACTAGGATAGGCTTTGTTCTTATAAGTTTCGTAGATTTGAGTGGGGAACTAAAGAAGTAAGGCCCCTTATCAATTGGAATTTTCAGCACAGATTTTATTACTTTAATCACTTCCCCTTCAATACTTATGAGCTGGGAAGTCAGAATCTGTTTGTGACCTCCTCCCACTTTAGTTGTCTTTCAATATTGTTTCTTCATTCTTTAATTGTTTGGATGGCCCATAAAGGCAAATGTGTATCTTGTTTAGTTTTTTGGAAGATGAAGCTGTTCTACTCTGGCAATCGCTATACAAATGATATGTGCTTTTGGAATTCAAAATCTTCTAGGACATCAAACCTTTTTGTTCTGTTTGTTTGAAGCGAGTCAGTATTTTCCACTTTTAAGTAGTTCATAGCAGGAACATTGGTCTTACCTTCACATTTTTGCAGATGGATCTGTAATGCCATCATGGTTTGATATTGAAGAGCTTCCATTTACAGCTGTAAGCTTATTGCTTACATCACATGTCTAGTTTCTCATGATGTATGGTTCCCAACATTTATTTTATGACACCTTCTAATATTATGTAATTATCTTCAGGAATCTCCGATAAATGAAGGAGGATTACTTCTGGCAGTAAGGAAAGTTCATAGTATGATTGACAAGCTAGTGGAAGACGGCATTCAAGCAGACAAGATATTCTTGTGTGGTTTCAGCCAAGGAGGTAACATATGAGAATTTCCATCAGCAAGTTTGTAATAGTAGGTCTATTTCTGTTTGAATGTGTTGCATTGTTTACTTTCTGCTTTTTTGAGTTAGGTGCTTTAAGTCTTGCCAGTGCACTATCGTACCCCAAGAAATTAGCAGGTGCAGCTGTGTTTAGTGGTTGGATTTCTTTCACACCAACATTTCTTTCAAATGCAACTGAAGGAAAGCAGGTGAGTTGATACCCCAAAAGTTTGGCTGTGTCGAATGCTGTTTAGGCTTTCCATTATGTTCTAAACTGTTCATGGTTTACACGGATAGTAACAACAGTGTTGTGATATTAATTGTCTACATTAGGGTTTGAACTCACTCTTTCAGTGACAAAATGTAATGTTTTGGGACATCATAGATATAGCGGAATTTGATTTTATTATGTGCCTTATCTATTCTCAGTGATGCACTTTGGCTTCTAAAGATTTATCAGCACTACAAAATAAATAAAAAGGATAACAACATCAGTGATGAAAAGAAACAGGGGTATGTACTTAGACAGAGATTCATTCTATAGGGGCCCGAGTGGATAAGTGGTGGATTGTACCAGCTCACACATTCGTTACAAAGCCAGAGGGAGACTACAGTAGATCCTCCAAGTGAGCTATGGCTTTCAGTAGCAGAGGAATCTAGAAGGTCAGGTGTCCTAGGTTTAAGATATATCTGGCATTATGAGTCTGGAATCTGGAGGGTCAGGCAATGAGGTACCCTCAGAGCTACTACACATACCTCTTACTACATGCCTTACCGCAAGACGGAGCTAGGACTCCCTCTTCACCTATCGTGATTGTAACTCTTTAGCATATAATTTCACTCTCTCTATCCTACCGCTATGCATCCCAATACGATGTATGTTGTATTCCACACATGTCACTTTCGTTTTGCACTTGCTTTTCTACTTCTTTATGTTGATATCCGTTATGATTCGCATGTTGTCCTATGGGTGAATGTGTTGCCTAGCAGACTCTAATACATCTCCTTTCCTTCTTTCTTGCTCTTATCAGGCACACAGTAAGCTCTCTGCCTCTCCTCTCTGACACCTGAAATGGAGACTGCAAAATTTCCTTATACTACTTCAGTTCTCTAGAGAACATTAGATAAAACAAAACTTGGGGCTTATTTATGGGTGTTTTTGCATATGAACCAAGCTAAGCTATAATGCATAGATTGGCTAGATAAACGTGCTGACTGTAGACCTTGGTAAACAAAAAAAAAGGGAGATGTAAGTTGTAATCATATAGCATGCCTTTAAACCTGTGTAGCTTCTTTGCACCCAAAAATTTTTGGGAAGATATAGACAACATGCTCATGTGTGCGAACATTCACCAAATCGTTCTCTTTCGCAAGAACTTTTTAAATGGTATGCACCTCAATGTACATAGCTTTTGCATGAACCATTGGATTATTTGCAAGCTTGATATTGCACATGTTATCATAAAATAGATCAATGTTTTTTGAATCATGATGGATAAGTCACTTCGAAGCTTATGCATCCATAGCTTCACTTTTGTACTTGCTTTTGCATTTGATAATGCCGCTGATTGTTGGTTTCCAAAGCCCGCGATCAATATAGAGACAATGGGGGCGGAGAGCGAGAGAGAAATAAAGAAAGAAAGAAAGAAAGTGATATTAATGTCTTCCGAAGGCCAAATTTGGCCTATGAGACAAAACAAGGTACAACTCTAGTAACCCGTTTGTAGAAATAAAACAGAATAGTACTCACTACACAAAACTGTGTAGGCTTAAAAAGGCTAGAAACAACCAGAGGATAGTGTATCGGGTGATGGAGAGGTAGTGGGAATAATGTAGTGGTGCATGGGGAGATGTGGCTCTGAATCTGCAGATAATGGCCATCTAATACATGGGGGCCCTATGACGGGAGTGAATATGTATATCCTAACCACAGATAATGGGTGGAGTTGGGTGGAGTATGTGGTATATCGGTGGCAGTCTGAGTGCCCCCTGAAGGAAGGCTACCTAGGTGCCAGGTGGTCGCAATCTTTGTGCTGCTGCCTGCTCGAGCGTGTGGCCTAGGCCTCTGGAAGGCGGGCCTGTCCGATGTAGCCCATCTCTCTGAAAGAACTGAGTAATGGTCTGCTGGGTAGTAGGTACTCACCCGTGTCTGATGCGTGGGCTGTAGCAACTGCTCTTGTCTCTCATATGCTGCCGTGAGTAAACGTCCAAACCTCCACTAGTATCCAGTGGTCATGCACGACTGTAGTGACTCCTCTATCTGGAATTGTGCTCATAGATCTGAGTATGCTCGGCATCCGGTAACAAAGTGTTCCTCATTCTCTATCTTTGTATGGCATACTGGGCACCACCTCTCCTCTCTAGGGACTCCATTGGTCTGACCACTCTCGATCTCGAGCTGATGTGATGAAACTCGAAGCTGCCCAATGACGGCTCGGAGGTGGTGTGGTAGGTATGTTTGCATGTATCACGGGGGGGGGGGGGGGGAGGGGGGGGGGGAGGGGGGGAGGGGAGAGAGAGAGAGAGAGAGAGAGAGAGAGAGAGAGAGAGAGAGAGAGAGAGAGAGAGAGAGAGAGAGAGAGAGAGAGAGAGAGAGAGAGAGAGAGAGAGAGAGAGAGAGAGAGAGAGAGAGGAGAAGAAGAAGAAGAAGAAGAAGAAGAAGAAGAAGAAGAAGAAGAAGAAGAAGAAGAAGAAGAAGAAGAAGAAGAAGGTGTTTTTACGTCTATTAGGAGGCCCAACTTGGCCTATGAGACAAATCGATGTACATGGGTGTATCTTCTGTCAATCACAAAAGATAAAAGTGCTGAAAAAAACTGGTAAAGCTGATATAGATCTCCGTAGTATGCATGTGGAGATACCCATGAAAGTGGGGGGGTATATGGAGTGCGATATCTATGATAGTCTATATGCAAAAGGGTAGTACAACAAGCATGAGAATGCATGTGAAACCACTAACTAGCTCCATCCTGTGCTGGTGGGCGGGTGTAAGATGTGATACATAGGTGGAGGTGGAGGTGGAGTCAAGGCCACCTTGATGGCCGCAGAAGGATCACGCATCATCTGGGATCGTCTCTCCTCCATGGCGCAATGGTCACGAGCCTGGATCTCCGCAATCTGATGTTGGTGAAGTCTCGGGGCCCGGTATCCTATAGCGCGGGGTCATCTCCTAGCTCGAGAAGTTTGAGCCTGCTGAAGAGTCACCCCTCTCCGTGTGTGGGCTGAGAGGGAGGGCTGCAACACGTCGTGGAAGTGAGTTGACTCTGTCTCCCTCCTGTATGGGCTGCTATAGTAGGCTGGAGTAGGGAATCTCTGTGATTCTGTATCTCTAGTAAGAATCGCTCGAGCTTTTGCTGGTCTCTAGAGTCCATGATCTCTCGGAGGGTGGGCTCTAGAGTCCATCATATGCGCTACATTTGCATACAAAGTGCTCCTCATCCTTCATCTCTACTCTACAAAGAGAGAGAGAGAGAGAGAGAGAGAGAGAGAGAGAGAGAGAGAGAGAGAGAGAGAGAGAGAGAGAGAGAGAGAGAGAGAGAGAGAGAGAGAGAGAGAGAGAGAGAGAGAGAGAGAGAGAGAAAGAAAGTCATATTAACGTCTTCTGGAGGCCAAACTTGGCCTATGAGACAAAAACCATGTACAAATGTAGTAACCATGTGTAGGAAATGAAATGAAATAAACACAAAGCTATCTACGTCTGGTAAAAGGCTGGGGACACGTGGCTCTGACTCAGCAGATAGTGGCCACCAAATACAGGGGGATCCATAATAATATGAGTGAGCAAAACACCCTACCTACTGGTGATGGGGGGAGGTGGGTGTAGTATGTGGTACATCGGTGGTGGTCTGAGTGCCTCCTGAGGTGGGTGTAGTATGTGGTACATCGGTGGTGGTCTGAGAGAGAGAGAGAGAGAGAGAGAGAGAGAGAGAGAGAGAGAGAGAGAGAGAGAGAGAGAGAGAGAGAGAGAGAGAGAGAGAGAGAGAGAGAGAGAGAGAGAGAGAGAGAGGAGAGAGAGAGAGAGAGAGAGAGAGAGAGAGAGAGAGAGAGAGAGAGAGAGAGAGAGAGAGAGAGAGAGAGAGAGAGAGAGAGAGAGAGAGAGAGAGAGAGAGAGAGAGAGAGAGAGAGAGAGAGAGAGAAGAAGAAGAAGAAGAAAGTGTTTTTACATCTATTAGGAGGCTGAACTCGGCCTATGAGACAAATCGATGTACATGGGTGTATCTTCTGTCGAAAAAGAGAAAAGTGCCGAAAAAACTAGTAAAGATGATATATATCTCCGTAGTCATAGTTATTTTTGTATGCGTATGGAAAATTTTCCGTACGCATGAAAATGTATGCGTATGTTTGAAGTATGGTTCATTCCGTACTCCATACTTCTTGGCCATTGTCATCGAAAAATTTTGGTCTTCATTTTAGGCTTGAACGCATGCTGAATAGTGTTTGTATGTAGTGGACACACACACATACATACATACATACATACATACATGCATGCATGCATGCATGCATGCATGCATGCATGCATGCAATACATACATACATACATACATACATACATACATACATACATACATACATACATACATACATACATACATACATACATACATACATACATACATACATACATACATACATACATACATACATACATACATACATACATACATACATACATACATACATACATACATACATACATACATACATACATACATACATACATACATACATACATACATACATACATACATATATATATATATATATATATATATATATATATATATATATATATATATATATATATATATATATATGTGTGTGTGTGTGTGTGTGTGTGTGTGTGTGTGGGGGGGGGGGGGATATGTGTGTTTGTAACAACGCACCTTACCTTCGGATACCATTCGGTCCTCGCACCTTACACACACCGAACTGAACGCACCGAATGCACCGGACTACCTTGTTGCAATTCCACACTACTCCCCTGAATGGTGACTCTTGGTGTGGTGTTGCCTCATAGGCCACGTATCCCTATTTTATAGGGCATCCATCTATAAAGACTTTACCGTCACGATAAAAAGCCTTCCTTCTTGCTCTCCTTGCCTATAAGATCCGAGGCATACATGCCTTTTTGTGCCCTATCTACATTTTTGTGAGGTCTGCATCCATGAATAAAGATTCACCTGGCAGTCTTCTTAGTATGGATTGCTTTTTGAAAAAAGAGATTCTATCCTCTGCTGACCTCATGTGTAATGTAAGAGCTCGAGGTTTTGTGTGATATTTTCCGGCTCTCCATGCATGGGTGAATGGCATATCGCTATATCCTAGCTCACAACATATCTGTGATGCATCAGCCTCAGCAGATGTTCCTTAAGAGAGGCATGTGATCCTTACATGTAGTCTATGCACCTGTCTAAGTCTCTCCTCTTCAAGTGTGTCTTGCACCTTGATGTATTCATCTCTGATTGCCTCTTCTTTTACTTATTTTTTAATACTTTTGCGTACGACTTCAACCCAACTATTTTGGGTTGATTCTACCTCTGGTCTAACCTACTCTTGGATGTTTGTCCTCCATTCATTCTTTATTTCTTCTTTCAGATCATCTATTTTGGTAATTTCTCCCTCTTCCTTGGAGATCGTCATGTGGATGATTTCTTCTTGAAGACGGTGTGTTTCAGCTTTCCACTCATCCCTATCTTCTTTGTGTGTGTGTGTGTGTGTCTGAGAGAGAGAGAGAGAGAGAGAGAGAGAGAGAGAGAGAGAGAGAGAGAGAGAGAGAGAGAGAGAGAGAGAGAGAGAGAGAGAGAGAGAGAGAGAGAGAGAGAGAGAGAGAGAGAGAGAGAGAGAGAGAGAGAGAGAGAGAGAGAGAGAGAGAGAGAGAGAGAGAGAGAGAGAGAGAGAGAGAGAGACTTTTTAACGTCTATTAGAGGCCAAAATCGGCCTATGAGACAAAACATATACATCAGTATGATCCAATCCACTGTGATCCCAAAAGGAAAATAAAGTGTGAGTACCGCAAACGGGTATAAAAGGAGTGGATAGTAACTGGCATCAAGGGTGTGGGGTGCTATGGGTATGCACTCTATATGCTCAATGGGTGAGATACAAACATGATATGCATAGGGAGGGGAGGCTCGATGGTATCACAACCCACTAAATGCCTAGAGTGGGTGTAGGATATAATGCATCGGTGGGTAAGGCATCATGGCGATCCTCAAAATGCTCTGAGCGTCCAAATCGATAGGGGTGCGCTGCTGACGTCTCCATATCTCCATGTCATGGCGTGCGTGAATCGCCATGTGGATGGGCTCTCCGGACTGGGGGTCTCGGTCGACGACGCTGTCGTCTAAGCTCCTCTGCTCTGTGTAATGTGACACCCCGCATCGAGCTGGGTCCTCGAGTGGCTGTGGGTCTGAAAAAATCTGTAATATAAGTCTGAGGGGGGGGGGGCAGGTGTATCTCCATCTGCTGCTGGAGGAGTGATGCACGGCGGTGCTTGAGCTCTACTAGGAAACGACCTAGAGGGCCCTGGTCCTCTGTTCCCAATAAAGCCCTGATCTCTCTGGGCCCCCTGAAGAGCTGTGGGTAGCGGTCTCTGATGTCCTCATATGCCTGGCATCTACATGTGTAGTGCTCCTCGTCCTCCACCTCCTCTCTACATATCCTGCATAATCTCTCACCCCTCGGGGTATGTGTGGCTCGCCCAACCTCAATCTCGAGCAGGTGTGATGATACTCTGAGCTGCCCAATGGCCACTCTCGCAGCTGGTGCCATATATGTATCCATGTATCGTGGTCTCTGAATGAAACCATCCGCTGTCACAGTCAGGAAGTGCTCTCTGTAGTGTTGCCTCTTCGTGGGAAGAGGCTCCCGTGGTGCTATCCATGTCTCCCTGACGTGTATCTGTAGTAGGTCCTGACGGATGATCCTATTCCTCTCTGAACGAGAGAGGGTAATGTGGGGGGAAGAGAGGTCATACTGAAAAGGGGGGAGATCCGTAATGCTCATGCCATGGTCTGCTAACCATCGGTAAGTCTGTGCATACCATACTCTCTCATGCCCTGTCTCTGCCAAATGTCTAGAGCTCTCAAATGCAAGCCTGGTGAGTCTGCTGGTGGGGAGCTCTCTGACTCTCAGAATAAAGGTCACCAACTGGAAGAGGGCCTCCACTAGCATCGGTGGTGTGCCAAGCTCAGCTCGTATAATGTCATGTGGAACGGAGGGCATCGCCTCTGTGATCCCTGGTGCCCATACTGCCGCTGCGTACATCAATGCGGGTGTCACTAGTGTCAAAGAGCCACCCCTTAGGCTGGGGCTCCTGAAAATGTGTCTGAAAGCAGCGTCTCTCCAATCCTGCAAGTGCCGTATAGCCTTGCGTCAATCTATCTCTCGCGGCCTGTGCCATGGAGAATACCCCTGTGCTGCCCGAGAAGGTGACACCTAGGTAGACGTAGGAGTCCAGTACCTGGGTAATTGCTGGCGTTGAGGGTGTGGGGCGCTATGGGTATACACGGTTTCATTTTCCTATCCTTCTCATGTCGCATGTGCTAGGCAATGACAAATGTTCACTAGGGAAAGCTTTTTTTGGTTCATGCTTGTGTGGGTTATGTGCATGTTGTATAGGTTGAATCATGAATGTATGAGAGCATGCCCTTCTTTTAGTTTTACAGCACCTACTGGATATTGATGATGGGATATTGTAATAATTGGTCAATATTTTGTTATGGATAACGTGATAGACATAGATGAACTTGAAACTGCACTGTTTCATAGGCATATCTGGGGGTTTCTTGGTTTCATATCATTGGACAGACCTCAGTATCATTGGACAGACCTCAGTATTTTCACTTCTTTGTCTCACTATTAGTTTGGTATACATTTGAAGCAAAGAGAGAGATAGCTTCCTTCTGCAAGATAACTGCTTTTTTCATGGAATAATGGTATTACTCGTGACATATGGTGTAAGTGAAGAAGGGACATAAGAAAGGGTTCCGATTGTTACTGAAACTGGTGAGAGGGGTCATGAAAGGAGGGAGAAATTAGTCATGCTGACATTACAGTAAGGCAATTTGACATAAGATTGTAGATTGTTCTGTGGTTCTGCAGGTGGTATGACTCACAGCAGGCTTGTGTACTGACCTGAATAGTATGAATTTATATTCGAGTGGAATGGGATAGTGCATTTGTCTGCTGATTCTGTCCATTAGGGGGCAAATTTTTAATGCCCGAATGAGAATGTAATAACACATGCTGTGGCCTAAGAATCCCTTGTGTTTAACCAGGTAAATTTTTACTGAGTTTGAATCTATAAGAACATGGATCACTCAGCTTGTCATTCGTTCTTAGGAAGTGTTGTACATAATCACAGTGAATAAGGTTGTAGTACTTTAAATTATGATGACTTTTATTGCAATCTTCCATCTGTGTGAGACTTCAGCTGGTGCTAATTTCTCTTTCTGGAGATTTCTGGTGCTAATTTATCTCTTTCTTCTTGAGATTCATTTGTTTACATTTCCAGACACCAGTTCTTTGGCAACATGGCATGAAGGATCCACTTGTCCATTTTGAAGCTGGCCAGGTGGGTCCTCCCTTACTGGCTAGCCATGGCATCAATTGTGAGTTCAAGGTAATGATTCCTTAAATATTTATTGAAATATGGGTGCGAAGGTGCAAAGTTTCTTTAAGATTCGACTGTTTGTTATAGTAAATGTGCATTTCGTCTATACAGGCTTACCCTGGGCTTCAGCACAGCATAAGCTCAGAGGAATTGAATTATTTGGGGCATTGGTTAAAAGCTAGAATGGGGACCTAGACTGAATCTGTAGCGCAAAATGAATATGTGATGCTTTTTTTCATGAAGCATAGACTGCAAGTGCTATTGAATATTATTCACATGGGTCAGTGTAGGAATATGATATTGATTATTCTGGAGTATTCATTCCTCAAATAACATTCATTCCCTCTTGTTGCTGATGATTGGGTCTGATGGAGTTGATTGAGAAGACTGCAGCATGCATTATTAAGTCATAAAAGGGCTTACTCTGAATAGAAGATAATTAGAATACTCTTAGTAATGAAAGAAATCGCTTTGGAAAAACAGATAGCAAAGTGCTTTGTAGTAACTGATTTTCGAAGCTTAATGCCAAAGTCACAGTCAATAAAGCTAACGTTTGTTACATATCAAGGTTTCAAGGGCACTCTCTTGAGATGGGAAAATCTGGGGAATCATTTGTGACAAAAGTATTGGGAGTATCTAACCTTTTGTGGGGAGGAAGATCGGAGTTCAGCTTTCTAATATGATATTCCAATTTATGGGGGGTGTGTGTGTGTGCATGTGTTTTTTAGTGACCTTATAGACGTTTGTAATCATTCACATAGATTACTTTGCGGACCTCCTCCTCTTGGGAGGGAGGTTGTCACGTGGGATCTCTCTTTCTCTCAACTGCAGAAGACCTCAATTTAAAGACGAAATCTGTAATTGAAGATTCTGGTCACCCTTGTTCATCGTGCAAGGATGCCAGTCAAGAGATGAATGTCACCGGCTGATGTAGGGAATCCTATTAGATTGATGATTGCCTCCATCATCCATTAAGGATGCACTTCATTCCTTTCTTTCATTTGTTTTCATTACCCAGACATTGTATCAGATCCCCATGATGTAACTTTTTGGTCTCATAGGTCACTTCAGCCTCTTGAAGGCAGCAATCTATCATTTCAGCTCCCCTGCCTCTCTCACGCTTTCTCTCTCTTTTCTTCTTCTTCTTTTGCTCTCTTTGATTTTTAAATTTCTATCTATGAATCTAGGATTCTCAATTGGTTAATTTCGAGGCAATATATTGTGTGCAATTATTAGGGAAACTGGGTATGACATGATGGCATGATGGGCTTCAATGTGAAGGGGATTGATATAAAGTCAAGGATGTTCCATGTATGACCTTGGTACTGTTTTTGTTCTCTCAAACAAAGATTTCGTGCATTCAGAATTTTTAATGTGGAAGTCAGGTCAAAGGGTTTGGCACTCAGGTAGATATAAGATCTTGGCCTTTTTCTCAGTTTTCCTAAGACAACAATGTTCATAAGCGTGTATGGAACTGCAGTAACATGTGAACAAAGGATATAGTGTGTGTGGATTCAAGGATCTTGTTGCAAAACACGAGAATCTGAGCATCTAGAACATGTTATGCCTCAAGAACAGGGTACATCAATGATGGTGACTCTCGATATGTTTAAGGAGAACCCAAGGCATACATCAAGTAGCAAACACGTAAATGGAAATATGACAAACAATATGGTAAGCTGTCTGATGTTTCATTGATGCACATACAACTGTGCTCAAGGATAGATAGATATTGATGATACATGAATTAAGAACACAATGCATTTGTAGTTTCAAAAGGTAGCCTGCCAAACACACTAGTTTGTAATCCCCCAATTGAAAGAAGTTGCTTTGAGAATAGCCGTAAGTGAGGGCATGAAAACAAATAAGCTTTCATCCTTGCCTAGAGCAATCCAGTTTGTGCATTTACTTGCAAAGCGGATTTCGATATGGGGTGACAAATTTTTATAAGAGATATTTATAGCAAATCTTATATTTATGATAAAAATGATCTATTTGATGGCACTTCCCTTTTGGAGTTTGCTTAATAACATATAATGTTTTCTTAAGATAAAAACTTGGTGGTGGAAATACATATACCATCTCCATGAAATGTCCATTGAAAATGCACATTTTACATGCATGTAGATTATTGGTCAAACTTTGTGTGCAACAACTATAAGTATCATGTGAATAGTTGCCTCTAACTATGAAAAACCTTGTGCAGCCATAGATTTGTATTTTTTTGAAGTACCATCTGCATTATATTTGGCATTTCAATATCCACTTTTTATTCCATTGCAAATCAACCAAATCCTAATTGTCATTTTTAAGAATCCTACCATACTTAGCTTGCATTATTGCTTTCCAAGTTAGGCCTTTTAGTGCTTCATATACTCTTGTGGGTTCTTTTATTAATCACATGATTTTTGCTATAAGAGCCACATGAACAATGTGATAAATCATCATTGATTTACATAAATCATGTGAAGAAGACTTCGAAACAGATACACAAAGGTTGTGATTATTTGCTTACTTTTGTAGTGGCTCATGTTGAGTGGCAACATGTTTTGCTTTTTTATGCAGGAATTTCACTATGTGATGTCTCCTCCTCAAGCTTCACCTATCTTTGGGAAGGCATCCGATGAGTTACTTTTTTAGTTGATAAGATAATGGATTCAACTTGCACTAGATGTGATAGTCCATCAAACATCATGTCATCATTGACATGCCCCTTCCTACCTATGGATCCCAAAGTCCTAGATAATTATTTAAATCTATTTAAAAATGAGATTTGGTGTTTAGTAGATGGGTAGATTGTGATAGAGATTTCTTGATGAAGCCCCTATTTTTGGGGATGGATCTAAATTTAGCTTGATAGGAAGAGCTGTGCGTGTCACAAGGCGATATGAGAGTGAGTATGGTTCACCCATCCCCACAACTCCATATATAGCTATTCCTCTACTTTCTCTTACTCCATAAATCGATCCATGAGTGCCAAGTGGCCATACACCCTACATCCTCCAATAGAGGTGGTTCACACCTAGAGGTGTCGTAACATTTCCTATGCGATAGAGATTTCTCGATGAAAACCCCTATTTTTGGGGACGGATCTAAATTTAACTTGACTAGAAGAGCTACACATGCTAGAAGGTGATATGAGAGTTAGTATGGTTCTCCACCCAACCACACAACTCCATATATAGCTATTCCTCTACTTGCTCTTACTCCATATAATCAATGCATGAGTGCCAGATGGCCTGGCAACCTCCATCCTCCAATAGAGGTGGTTCACACCTACAGGTGCCATAATAGAAATCAAATCTACTTATAAAATAATTATGAGATGAGAATTAAAAAAAGTTGTAAAAATAATATAGAAGCTTGTTGTTATAGTTAGTGGCAAATATAGCTTTAGTAAGGCTAGGTTTAACTTTTTCCACACAATTTTGGAGCATCAAATCTTTTAAATATGTTCGTAGATATTTTTTTTGGACAAATAATGGGAGTCATCCAAAAGAAAATTGCAAGAGGAGAGCTAGAAAGTGGTTGTGATTTCAGATTTTGGGTGTTTTCAAATTTCATGTGAAGTGTTACATAAGGAGGGCACTTCAAAAAGGCCAAGCCCCATCTATTCTTTGTCGATTGATAAATCAAAGAGATAGAGGAAGCCCTCATACTATAATGTTGAAGCATTTTGGCACCATTATCATGGAAGAGGTGACCAGGCCTAGTTAGTTTGCATGATGATTTATGAACTTGTGGGTACGAAACTTTGAATGCTTGTAAATTTTACTTGTGATTTGAGCTCTTGCACTCCACAACAAGAAGTTTCGCCTTCAACCCTTGTTCTTCCCTCCCCTGAGGGTAAGATCATGTATGAGGAGTGTAGGATTTTTGTAGGTTAATTCTTCTCTTCCCTTTTCCCCTTACGGGTAGGAGTAGGATTCTTTTGCCTTGCTATCAGTGTTTTTCTTTCCATTGAAGTTCTTCTACTTTGGTGTGATTGATCATCTCACAAACATTTGGAAGGTCACTCTTAAGCTGGAAGCCTTGCATACGACACCATACAATCAAACAAGAATGATCATTTCCATAAGATCACATATATTTTCCTTAATAGATCATGCATCACTTAGGCATCCAAGATCATGAACAATCCTTCATAGATGATCACCAATGATTTGATTTGAAGTTTTCTCTCCTTCGAATATTACATACTACTATAGCTATACTCGGAGTTCCTCTAATGGTATCCCACATAATCCTAAGCATAAAAGTCCAATCCTTTAGTAAGGTCTTTATAGTTCAGGGGCCCTCGTACTAGAGTCCTAATGCATATGAATCCTTTGTTTCATTCCATAAAGGATCCATCATTGTCAACCTAGTTCACATGTGTTGCCTCATTTTATAGAAGAACTAAACTTCATAAGAACTCATGTGAATATTCCTCATCATTCAACTCAACTTGCATGTGGATGAGTCAACATTGTTCACAATTTTTGCTTATGAAAGCTAAGGGCAAGAGTGCTAAATCAAAGGTCATACATTTTCATTGATTGGCATGTTGTTCTTTCACCGTGCATGATGAGAAGCTTATGTTTTTCTTGAACGCATTTGATGACTTCAGAAATTTTTAGTGATTTAATTGCTGGCAACCAATGAGCAATTTTGATATATGAAGGACTTACGTCACCTAAGTAATATCATAGTTTCACAATCATCAAGGAAGTCATCATGTATTTACATGTTTCATCTTGCACTTCATAGGTAATTCTTATTTCTTATCACTTCATCATCAACAGAAAAGTATTGCTTTTTGTTCCATATGCCAGAGAACGATGTTATCGCACGATACCTTTACTTACAGGTATACCCTCTTGGCGCGGATTCAATGTTGAAAGTGTGTTAAAATCACCGCCCAATGTGTATCACGCTCGATCTATTGGATGAGGCATAGATGGTATCACCTGCAATCCACGAATAGAGCTTAAGGCATAATATAAGTGCTTTTGTTGGATGACATTTTGAGTCATGAAAAAGATCTTTTGGTAGATCATATAGGTGATATTTATGGGGAAAAGATCACTGTATACATGATCAAGTGCATGAGTGCTGCGCATGTATGAGGTTTTGAACGAACTCATAGGAGAGAAGATAATTTACACTCTGTGTTTGGATCTTTTATGAGAGAAGGAACGATCGTTCACAATCTGTGTTAAGGAAAGATAATCTACGATGGGGATAAAAACCACCCTCAACACTTGCATAGTACTCTCTTGCGTGTAAATCCATCCTCGATAATTGCATACTAAGAATCATGGGCGATGAGCAATGAAGTCCCGGATGTCTGCATGCCTTCATTACTAATTATCATAGATGGTGAACAAGGTCCATATTGTGTAAGTACTATAGTCCACATCCATCCATCGATTGTGTGATCAAGAAAGATCATAGGCAGCAGTAAAGTTATTGAGACATAGTACATGAAATATAGTTTCGATTTCCACAGATTGTGTTGGCAACACAAGTGAGGATTATACACCTCATCATAGGTAAGAATTTATTTCATTGATGATATGTCGTTGAGACAAGGAATATGTTTAGACATATGTGTGAATATCTAGCCTATTGCATGGTCTCATTTGTCTCAATCTTGGTGCTAACTTGTATCTTCTTGCACCCAACTCTCCAAGAGTACGATTGGGACTTTAGATGGTTCATTTGTTGATCTTTGGTGTCAGCCTCTTACATTGTGTGTTGATCATTCTTCAAGAGACCTAGATATTAATTAACCACCCTATTACCTCTTGTTTGGTGTAGGCTTCCATGATACAACATTTATTGGTCACATGTAGTAAATTGCATATTGACTCTATACATTGCCCTTCTTAAGACTACCTATTGATCTCACTCTTGTGAGGTGGTTAAAAGTCCCTTCTTGGATTGCCTATCCCAATGACAAATAAAGCTAGCCTTTGAAATCGATCCGCAATAGACCTTTAGGACCAAATTGACTTGATGTGTTTTTGTGTATATCTAATTCTTGAAGTTTATGAGACCACAAAGGGACCATTGACCTTCATTAAGAAATCCCAACTCACAGTCCATTTTGAGAGCATGTATGTGGTCTGCATGAAGACCCACCCTTCAACAGTGAAATTGGCCAACCTAAGTCTTGATTCATCTAGAACTAAGATCTTGAGCTCCTTTGACCTGTTGATAAGTCTATAGGGAATACTGTCACATATGCTAACAACTCCTCTTATCCTCTAATAGGAGCTGGTAAGATCATTTTGACTACTACTGATAGTAGTTATTTTGTCAGATGTTTTGTATGTACCAAGGATCAAGAAAAATTTGTTTTCAGTTTCAACATTAGCCAATATTGGCCTTGATGACAAATGTACAATTCATGATCTCTCAAATGACAATATCATTATTGCTTTTGGCATTTTATATTGTGGGTTGTATAAGCTCATAAACTATGCAAAATCTGTGAATGATTCAACATGTGAAGTTCAAGATTCTCAGGCTATGTCAGATGCAAAGCTTTGGCATGCACCTTTGGTCACGTGAATTTTGCAGGTTTGCTATGCCTACAAAAATCTAAAATGTGTCCTTTTTGCCTAAACTTGAGGCACTTGTAAACATGTTTGTGTAGACTATATTTTGGGCAAAATGTAGCGTTCATCCTTCCCAAAAGATGTTTAAGTTTGAGTTGCTCATAAATTATAACTTATTCATAGTAATGTTTGTGGTCCTATGCAGACACCTTCGTTTGAGAACTAACTTTATTTCATGAATTTTATTTATGATTTCTCCAAGAATGCATAGGTGTATCCATTGCAATAAAAGTCCAAAGTGTTTATGTGCTTCAAACAATTTGTGGTTATGGTTGAAAATTTATCAGTATGTAAACTGGGTACCCTCCATTTTGGTCGAGGTGGGGAATGTATGTCTTTTGATTTGAATGCATTTTTGGCTGAGCATGGTATAAAACATCAGTGTACAGTGCCATATACACATCAACAAAATGGAGTTGTAGAAAGAAAAAACATGTCTCCCATGGAGATGGCGAGGTGTATGGTCTAAAGTTAGGCTTTACCACATAGCTTTTGGCTTGAGGCGGTTATGTGTGCATCATATGTACTTAATAGGTGTCCCACAAGAGAATTACAATCTATCACTCCATATGAGGCTTCGCATGGTGGAAAGCCATTGTTGCTCCTTTGCATGTCTTTGGTTGTCTGGCATATTGATTAGTGCTTGAACAACACAAGAAATTGGATGATAAAGTAGTGAAATGTATTTTTGTTGGGTACAGTTCTTAAATAAAAGGCTATCGTCTGTATCATCCATAGGCTATAGAAATTTTGGTTAACCATGATATTGTTTTTGTGGAAGATGCAATTCAGCCATCACTTTCATGTACCAAGGAGACTTTAGTTAGCTCTAGAGATGTATATGTTACTTTTCTGCCTCTTTTTATAGGTGGACATTCAAGTGCTGGTCAAAATGAGACAATTTCTCAACCTTTACATGTTCCATGCGATGATTCAGAGTTGGAATATACATTAGTTGGACATTAAAACTGCATATCTGAATGGCGACTTACATGATATGTATTTCAATCCCATGGTTTTGCGAAGAAAGGGAATGAAAACACAGTGTGCAGGTTGAAGAGGGCATTATATGGTTTGAAGCAAGCACCACGTGCTTGGTATGAAAAGATACATGCCTACTTGATTGCACTTGGTTTTGGGAATAGTCCAACTGAGAGCACCTTATATGTTAAGCGTGCAGATGATGTACTTTTGATCAACGTTGTATATATTGATGACATGCTACTCACTGGTCCTAATGAGAAGCATATTGCCGATTTTAAGGCTGATTTGCTATATTGACACATTATTGCAATGTTTTGGCCTTGAAGATTGCAAACCTATTGCCACTCTTATGGAAACAAGTTTATGATTGAGTCTTGATGATGCCGGAGATGCATTTAATGTTGTTCTCTATGATTTCATAGCTTATATTTGAAACATATCATGAAGTTGTGCATATACTTTGATAATTAAAGCATTCCAAATATTCTTATGAGTTATATTCATAGTTTCTCTTTGGTAGTTATAGTTGTATATTTTTATTGTTCTTAAAGTTATGAATCAATATTATCTCACATGTATATATACATTAGAAGGAAAGAAATATACATACACGGAATCACCCAATGCACTGAACTAAAAATTTCTAACACAAGTGAACTTGATGTGAAACAATTGATTGTTGTGTGTGTTTTGCATGTTACTATTGATTAGTTATGAAGTATGATTGAGTTTGTAGATACTTGAAGATGTTGGTGCAACACTGAATTTGGCATACACCATGGATTCATCTTCATCAAGAGGAGTTCCATTGATTTTTTTGTATGTTTTCTAAAGGTCATACAAAGACTTGGAGATTTTCCCATACATATGGGATAATGGAAGCAAATTTTGAAGAGCAATGAATTTTGAGAATTATGATGCTATTATATCAAATGCAAGAAAATTAAGTGATATCAATTGTAAGACAATAGTTATGCAAGAAGTGAAGGAGCATTAGTAGAGAAGAGAACATATATAGTAGAATGTTAAAAATTCACTTCTAACATAAATTACAAAGATGATGGCATTCTCTACCTGTGTGCTCTCAATGTAAAGCTTACATGGTGATCTAGACAACTCTAGATAGGGGATTACAAGGTAGAGGTATGATGGTTCAATTTGATGTTTGGGATAGTGCATAAGTCATCTATAGAGGCCAATGCAAAAAGTGTGCCCTTCCATGGATGGCTAGACATGGGTAGTAGGATATGGATGGCCACCACTTGCATAATGCCCATAGGTGGCTTAGGTCGGCTCAGCTGACATAACAAATATAAATGATTCTTGAGTTAGATAAGGAATATTCTAACTAGGATTCTCATCAACATAGTCATGCATGATTGTCATCTCCTCATAATGGAGGCCTTATAAGTTGCAACACAAAGTACATTCATGAGGGATAGACATCGAACATATACAAGCATTTAATCTTTATTGGATGATCAATCAAATAAGCCTAGGTCCTATGCCCATTTGTGGAAGATGCCTATTGAGATGTTCCTTTCCAAGTGTTTTGGTGAACATGTCAACACAATTCTCCTTTATTGAAAATATTCCATCTCCACAATTCCATCTTCTGTTAGCTTATGACCATAATGACACTATACTTCGATATGGTAGGTGCAAGCATGAGACAATGGATTCTTTGTGATAGCCATGCAACTTTAATTATCACATTTGATTTTTATTGCCATATGCAAAATCATCTCAAGTTTTGCTAATATCTACCTCAACCAAATTACTTTAGAGGATGCAAAACATGCAACTTTATATTCTATTTCAGTGGAAGAAAGTACCATAAATGGTTGCTTTTTAGGTACCCAAGAAAATATTCATGAGGCAAGTGAGAAAGAAATATTCAAAAATCAATTATTTCAAGTCACAGTCTCTTTCCCAATATGAGTCAAAATACCCTTGAAGAGTAGCACCCATGGTATAAAGAATACCAAAATCCAAGGCTCCTACAATGTACCTTAGAATTTGCATGCTTGGATTCTAATCAGTTTCTTTTGTTTGTTATAGAACCCGCATAATACTCCAATAGCATAATAGATATTTGGTCCAGTGTTTCATAAAAAGATAAGACTGCTAAGAAATGCTTTATACTTCTTAGCATCTACATATGGTGTATCATCCTTTGTCGAATGTTTAAGATCTACCTCCATTGGTGTGCTAGTGGCTTTGCAATCCATCATCCTAAAAGATTTAAGAATTTTTGTAGCATATATTTGTTGTGATATGCATATCCAATCATCCTTTCGCCATACTTTAATGCCAAGAAAATAATGGAATATTCGATGATCTATCTCAAACTCATTGCTCAAGCTAGTTTTGCTTGATGAAATCTCCTATAATGATCAGATCGTCTACATGCAAGATGACAATCACTAGCTAGTTATGCAAGATGATAATCACTAGCTGGTTATCTTTTCTTATAACATATGAATTTGCATAACAAGTAATTCTTTGCAAGCCTAGATTTTTGAAAAATTAATCAATTTTTTGGTACCAAGCTCTTGGAGCCTGTTAAGACCATATAATGCCTTTATAAGTCTAGAAAACTTGTTTTCTAAATTGGTACCTCCAACCCTAGTGCTTGAGATTGATATATCTCTCCTTGTAGCATCCAATAAAAAATGTTGATTTTATATCCATATGGAATATATATGACTTTTTGTTCGCAACAAATGAAAGTATTGTGTGAATTCTAGTTAGTTATTGGTGGAAATGTCCCTCGGATATCAAATCCTTCCTTTTGTGAGAATCCTTGTGCAAAAAGTGAGCTTTGTACTTCTTTAAAGTACCATCTGCTTTGTATTTGGCTTTCCAAATACCCTTAGTTACAATTAAGTTTTTCTTTGTTGATAACTCAACCATCTCCCAAGTTTCTTTTTGAGTATGCTATCATAATCAGTCTTCATTGTTACTCTCCACTTGGGGTCTTTGAGTGGTTTATCTATAGTTATGGGCTCTTTTGTTGATCCCTTGATTTTATTCATAAGAACCATCATAACAATATGATGTGAGGCTCTTTGTTGCTCCTCAATCCTCTTTGATCTATGCAACTTATTTGAAGATGACTCTGGAACATCAACTTGAGGGTTGTGGTCCTGAAAAAGTTATTGTACTGACTTTGGTAGTGGCTTATGTTGTGTGGTAACAATTGGTTTAGTTTTGGTGGAGGAATGTCATTATCTGATGCCTCCTCTTTGAGCTTGAGCTATCCATGGGGAAGCATAAGGTGAGTTAATTCTTCAATTGATGAGATAATGGGTTTACCTTTGTTATCCAATAGATATAATCATTCATCAAATACCACATCACAACTGAAAGTTATCTTCTTTACCTCTTGATCCTAGTCTATATGCTTTATAATCATCACTATACCCTAAGAGGAAACATTTTTCGCTTTTTGATCCTAACTCAACTTTTGTTGATTCAAGCATATGTGCACAACAAAAGCATAAAAAAATTTTGAAATGCATAATTGAAGGCTTTTTACTAGATCACACTTCTTGAGGAGTAATGCCATATAGTGTCTTTGTATAGCTTTTAATTTAATGTACACAACTATATTCATTGTTTTTGCCCAAAATGAATAAGGCATATCTTGAGCTTTTCGCATGCAATGAGCCATTCAACTATGTTTTATTTTGTCTCTCAACAATGCCATTCTGTTGAGGTGTTTGAACTATAGTACTCAGGGTTGATATATTTAGGTAGTGATGTGTGTGAACACACTAGGACCGTCGGGGCACTTTTTTCCCTCTTTAGGAGGTTTTTTTTTCCTCGGCTTGTATATACGCCTATTGCTTACGGGCTACTTATCTTTGTACATTCTAGTGGTAATACATTCAGTGTTGTGTATTGAGCTCCAAGTTTCTTCTTCTTCCTTGTGCTGTTCGCGTGCTTCTGCAAATGTCTAACTCCAACAATTGGTATCAGAGCAGGTCACGCTTCATCTAGGGCATCGTCGACACCTATCCTGTTGCAGCTCAAAATTGCACGAATTTTGGTGAGCATACTTAGCGTGTTTCCAAGATCAAAACGGCTTCACTCTATGGTGCCGAAATCGCGATCTGAGCTCGTTTTGACCTCCGAACACACTATCGTATGCTTGTGCAAGCTATTTTATCTTTTTGTGCCAAAGCTATATACCAGTTTTGGTTCACCAGTATAAGTGTTTCGAAGTCTGCTATAGGTTTAGCAGAATTTGTCTCGGCAGTTGTGTTCAAATTTTTGAGAAAAAGTCAATATTTTGTATCAAGGTATTTTAGTGATCGAACATGGTTGAAAGCAGTGATGTATTTCGTATGTTCCCTGTTGAGGATAAGTTGGATGGTACCAACTACCTGTTGTGGGCTTATATGATGCCACATGTATTAGTTGCAAAAGGACTGTGGAACATTGTGCAGGGTGTTGAAAAATGTCCTATCACACCTGCAAGTGTTACAACTGCAGGTACTGAAGCTCATGCAAACGGTGTCGAAGATGAGGATATTCTACATATTCCTATTCGTGCTTCGGTTTCTGCTGCACCTACTGTAGAGCAAATTCGTTGGGATGATAGAGATGCCCATGCACATGGATTGATAGCTTTGTCTGTCAAACATGCCTTATTCACTCTTGTAGAACAGCTAAGGATGCTTGGGATACACTTACCACATTGTACCAAGCTAGGAATGAGGCTCGTGTTGCTTACCTCCGAGAATAGTTGGAAAGTGAGCACATGAAAGAATAGATAGGTCACTTATGCAGACCGTTTTGAATGGTCTTCCTGATTCATATAAGAGTTTTGCTTCTACTCTTCGGTTGATGATGAAAGGCAATCCAAATGACTTTTCATTTGAGGAGTTAGTCTCTATTTTGTTGCAGGAAGATCAATCTAGGCAGAACATGTCCATTATGTGTATTGCAGATCAAGCTTTCCTGGCTAGTCAGAAGGGCAAAGGAAAATGGAGCCCTTCTACTAGTAAGCAGAAATCTGCTAATTCTGTATAATCGAAAAGAGAAGACAAAGATGAAAAGAAATTAGAAAAGCAACAATTGTTTTGCAAGTACTCTAAAGGAAATGATCATATCATAAAGAACTATCCAAAACTAGCTGCTAAAGAGGAAAAGAAGAAAGAGGCTGGAATGGTTGTTGTAGAGGCCTTTACACCAAAAACAGAGTCTGCTAATCTTGTGCAGGAAGAAGAATGGGCATTTACTATTGTTTGCAGTTTTGACCCATCTTCTCATGAGTAGTGCATGTCCGCAGTAGACTCAGATGTTTGGTACTTTGACAGTGGGGTGACCAAACATATTACCTCGCAACACAATTTCTTCTCTTCACTCGAGCCTACCCCTACAGGGAATACTGTTACATGCGCCAACAACTCCTCTTATCCTGTTATGGGAGTTGGTAAGATTATTTTGACTATTGCTAATGGTAGTTCTTTCACTTTGTCAGATGCTTTGTTTGTGCCAGGGATCAAGAAAAAATTGTTATCAGTTTTTGCATTAGCCAAGATCGTCTTGGTTGTGAAATTTGTTGATGACAAATTTATAGTTCATGACCTATCAAATGGCAATGTGATTATTGCTTCTGCCATTCTATGTCGTGGGCTGTATAAGCTCATAGACTATGAAAGATCTGTAAATGATTTGGCATGTGCAGTACATGATTCTCAGGCTATGTTAGATGCAAAGCTTTGGCATGCACACTTTGGTCATCTGAATTTTGCTAGTTTGCTACGCTTGTAGAAATATGAAATGGTGTCCTCTTTGCCCAAACTTGAGGCACCTAGAAAACATGTTTGTGAAGGCTATATTTTGGGCAAAATGCAACGTTCCTCCTTTCCCAAAGATGGTTCAGTTCGGGCTGCTAAGAAATTATAGCTTGTACATAGTGATGTCTGTGGTCCTATGCAGACACCTTCTTTAGGAAATTATCTTTACTTTGTGACTTTCACTAATGATTTTTCTAGTCATGCATGGGTATATCCATTGAAGGAAAAGTCCGAAGTGTTGATGTGGTTCCAATAGTTTTTGGTTTTGGCTGAAAATCTGTCAGCATGTAAAATGGGCACCCATCATTTTGGTCGAGGGGGGAATATATGTCTTCTGATTTTATTGCTCTTTTGGCTGAATGTGGGATAAAACACCAATGTACAGTGCCATATAGATCTCAACAGAATGGAGTTGATGAGTTAAAGAATAGATCACTCATGGAGATGGTGAGGTGTATGGTCAAGAGTCAGGCTTTACCACATAGTTTCTGGCTTGAGACTATCATCTATGCAGCATATGTACTTAATAGGTGTCCCACTAAAGCACTCCAGTCTATCACTCCATATGAGGCTTGGCATGATCGCAAGCCATCTGTTGCTCATCTGCATGTTTTTGATTGTTTGGAATATGCATTGGTGCCTGAACAACATCGCAAAAAATTGGATGATAAAACAGTGAAATGTATTTTTATTGGGTACAATTCTGAAAGTAAAGGCTATCGTTTGTATCATCCACAGACTAAACACATTCTAGTTAGCCATGATGTTGTTTTTGTGGAAGATGCTATTCAGTCATTGCTTTCTTGTACTTAGGAGACATCTGTTAGCTCCAAAGACATGTATGATACTTTGTTGCCTCTTTTTACAAGTGGACAGTCTAGTGCTGGTCCTAGTTGGAATGTACATCAGTTGGAAATTAAAAAAACATTTTTGAATGGTGACTTGCATGAAGAAGTGTATGTTTTCTAGCCTCGTGGCTTTTTGCAGAAAGGGCATGAAAACCAGGTGTGCAGGTTAAAGAAGGCATTATATGATTTAAAGCAAGCACCACGTGCTTGGTATGAAAAGATACATGCTTATCTGATTGCACATGATTTCGAGAACAGTCCAACTAAAAGCACCTTATATGTCAAGTGTGCTAATGATGTACTTCTGATCATTATGGTATATGTTGATGACATGCTGCTCACTGGTCCGCATGAGAAGTATATTGCTGATTTCAAGGCTGATTTACATGCCTCATTTGAGATGTCTGATTTGGGGCATTTGCATCATTATTTGGGAATTCAGTTTATGCACGTTGATGGTGGAATGGCTTTGTGTCAAACGAAATATATTGACACATTATTGTAGCGTTTTGGCCTTGAAGACTGTAAACCTATTGCTACTCCTATGGAGATAGTTTTACGACTGATTCTTCATGATGCTGGAGATGCATTTGATGCTATTCTCTATGAGCAACTGTTGGATGCTTGATTTACTTATGCATTACTTGGCCAGATATTCAGTTTGCTGTCTCACAGATGAGCATGTTTATGCATTGCCCAGGAGTCAAGCATTGGCAGACAATTAAGCGCATCTTTCTCTACTTGAGTGGTACTCGGCTACGTGGGCTGTTTTATCTCAAGGGGGGATCACTACCACCAGATTTGCATGATTTTTCTTACTCTGATTGGGCTGGTTGCAATGACACTCGTGTGTCCACTAGTGGCTTTTGCTTTATGCTCGGTAGCTCATGTATATCTTGGTTGAGCAAGAAGCAGCCTACTATGGACACTTATAGTTGTGAGGCTGAGTATAGGGAAGCTTTCATAGCAACTATTGAGTGTGTGTGGCTCAGACACCTTATGGTTGATTTGGGTGTTGGTCAGTCTTCTACCACCACCATCTTCACTGACAGTCAGACCGCATTGGCAGTTGTGAGGAACCCTGTGTTCCATGCTCACACTAAGCATATTGAGGTGCATTATCATTATGTCAGGGAGAGGTTCTCTTCTGGGGAGATCAACTTGGCATATGTGCCTACGCAAGAGAACGTTGCAGACCTTTTCATGAAGGCTCTGCCTAGGGAGAAGTTTGAAGCTTTCCGCAAAGCTTTGGGCTTGCTTCCTTTTGTGGATTGATTTCCACATAGCTTGGCACTTCCTTATACATGAGTGCTAGCTCCTTGTTCACCGCATCACTCCTAGGGGGATTTATTGATATATTTAGGTAGTGATGTGTGTGAACACACTAGATTCTTAAGCCTTTGAATTCGAGTGTGATTCTTGGTCTCATATTAGTGAGCCAATATGGCCCAAACTTCATGTAGCTTAGTAGTATGTTGGACTAGAGTAAGCACATAATAAATTACATTCATAACAATGTCACATAAAGCATACACATTCCTCCTCTTCCAAGCTCGAAGAAGATATAGACTAGGTTGGATTGTTACTGGAGGATTTGATGGATCTTCCATCAAAATTGGCTTTGGATCATGTCCTATTTGTCGCATGAAATTATTAAACAACTCATAAGAGTCCAAACTTGCAAAAAATTCGAAGTTCTAGAATGTTTAATTTATTCCATGAAGCTTCCCTTTAATGAATGTAGGTGTACAACTACAAATTGGTGCAACAATAACATTACTAGATGCACCAACAATAGAAGATGAAGACATCACTCCCACACTATGGTGATAAGAAAAATATATATGCAAGATTAGAATGTAATTCTCTCTAGTAAGAAAGTGGTTACAGAAGAAAACATTACATGAATAGTAAAGCAAAGAACATATAGAGTATAATATAAAAAATTCACTACTAATAACAAGTACAAAAGTGGTGTGTTGTCCATCTATGCCCTCTCAATGTAAGGCTTAAATGGTGACCTAGATAACTCTAGGTAGGGGATTACAAGGCAGACATATGTTGTCCCAATTTGATGCCTAGGCTAGTGCAAAAATCATCTTTATATAGGCCCATGTAGAGATGTTGATTTCCATGGATGATAAGGCAAGCTATAGGACATGGAAAATAAGACATAGGTGACCACCGCCTATGTTAGATATGCTCAATACTCCACCCTCAAGTGACCACAAATAATCCATGGTGCTCTAAGTTGTACGTCCCCCATTATGAGGTGAAGCCATTGTGAGAGCCCGGACATTTGTGGAACCCTAACTTCTAAGTTAGATGAGCTCTATGTGTGATAATTGATGGTTATAGATGATCTATGTGAGCCTCGCCATTAGCTTAGGTAGGGCATAAAATTTCGGGCCATTTGGTTGCCATTCACGGTGAAAATAAAGGCCCTGTGTCATCGCACAATTTTCCCATAGAACTTTAATGGGGGGAGTGCAGAGGGGGGCTTTCCCCCTTCTGTGGGGTCCAGGGGACCTATCCCTCTTGCCCTTAGGGCTGAGATGGTAGGACTTCTAGTCGTGGAGATAGTCGGATTGTATATTTTGCCGACTATTGAGTATCTCTCGACTACATCGACTCCTCTTGTAAAAGCTATATAAGCATGGCCCAAGTTGAGCTTTATAGAGCATTGCACACTAGTAAGCCCTTCATCTAGAGTCTATCTAGATTGCTGTCTAAGCTCCACTTTGGGAGCACATGGGTGGACAACACCACCGTTATAACTGCATTACGCTCTGCAATATGAGAATTTGAGTTCTCTATCTCTCACTGTGCATCTATCTTTGTCTGCATTTTTCTCTCAACTCTGTCTACTGGTCTATTCTGCTGTGTTGTTATTTGTTATATGGTATCAGAGCTCAAGAGGCTCTTAGTGGTGCACAAGCAAAAACCCAGAGGTTGTAGAGATCTCAATGATAACAGAGAGAAGATGTCAAGTGGTATGTCATCATCTACAATTGAGAATCAAGGTGGGCCTTCAACAGGAGTAGGTGGAGCACAGATAGGAGCAGCAGTGATGCCGATCATCCCAACATTGCAGATATGACCAACCTTCATGGAAGGTAAACTTGATGGTACGAACTACATCTTGTGGAAGTTTAAAATCACTTCTATCCTTGATCCATATGAGCTTTTGGAGACTATTCATGGGACTGATCATGAGCCCCAAGAAACACCTGTTCCAAATAATTTTGGTCGAATGATTCCTCCTAATGTTGATCTTCTACATGCTTGGAAATGTAGAAATGCAAATGCACTTTGTGCTCTAGTTATAAGTACTTTTGATAGTGTTTTGACTCTCATTCAACCTACTATTGAGGCATGTGAAGCATGGAACATATTGAGAAATCAATATGAAACTCGTAATCAAACATGGATTCAGATCTTGGAGAATCAACCAGCAACATAAAAGTTTGCTGATTTGGAGATTGTAGAGGTGTTTATCACTCACATAAAGAATCTACGAGATCAAATGGTGAGAGAAAGTCAAGCGAGGAGCTAGCTCGAGGTTGTCTTTGAATCTGTCCACCTAAGTTTGATGGTTTGGTAACTGCTCTTAATACTCAAATCAGACCTCATCTACTAACTTTTGAAGAATTCAATGCCTTACTCATGGAGGAGGAGCTTCCGCTCAAGGCAAGGAGTGGTGGTAGCAAAGGAGATGCTGCATTCACAACAAACACCAAAGGAGGAAAATCAGACTCTTCAAAGGATGGAGGCAAAAAGAAGAACGACAAAAAGAAGTTCAAGGGAGAGTGTTTCCATTGCAAGAAGAAGGGACATGGAATCCAAGACTGTCGCATCAAGAAGGTAGAAGAGAAGAGTGGCTCTTCAAAAGGTGGTGAGGGAAAGGAGTCTGTCAACACAACAAAAACAGAGGAGTTATTTGTTACGATAGAGGAGGTGTGCTCCTCGGCTGAAGATTCAAGAACAGATGACTCATGGGTGTTGGACAGTGGTGCATCTCATCACATGATGAACATAAAAGACCTTTATAGTTCCTTATAGCCTCTAAAGGAAGCTATCATAGTAAAGGTAGGGAACAATGCAAGATGTCTTGCATAGGGTGGATGTACGATTTCTTTCATTAACTCTAATGCTGATAGCAGAAAGCTTTCAAATGTGTTGCATGTTGGACAAATAAAATGAAATGTACTTTCAGTAGAATCTATAGCTGATCAAGGTCATCAAGTATCTTTTACTAAGACATGGGCTAAAATTATGGACAGTAAAAACAACATTGTTGGGACTGACATAAGGAGGAACAACCTGTATGAGTTTTGTGCTCTTGTAACCACTATAAATGTGGGCACAAGTAAGCTATGGCATGAGAGATTTGGCCACATTGGATACCCTATACTAAAGGAGATGCATCGCAAGGGTATGGTCGCACAGCTACCATCAATTGCAAAGATGCAGGAACCACGTGAAGCTTGCATTATGGGCAAGCAATGGAGGAAGGCATTTCCTCAAGAAAGCAAGAACAGGGCAAGCTGTCCTCTAGAGTTGTTGCATGCTGACTTATGCAAAAAAATGCCTATGGAGGCCTTGGGCGGATCTTCCTACTTTATGTTACTTGTCGACGACTATAGTAGGAAGATGTAGGTGTACTTCCTTTGCAATAAAGCTCAAGCTTTTGGTAAGTTTAAAGAATGGCTTGAGCTTGTTGAAAATGAAACAGGGAAGAAGGTGAAGAAATTCAAGATAGATGGTAGTGGTGAGTTCACATCAACAAAGTTTGAAGATTTCTATAAGAGTAAGGGAATCAAGCATCAATCCAAAGTGGCACGTAGTCCTCAACAAGGTGCATGTTGAAAGGAAAGGGTTTTCCTAATCAATTTTGGGTAGAGCTTATCAACACTACTGTCTACATCTTGAATCGAAGCTACACTAAGACACTTGATGGAAAGACTCCACAAGAAGCCTACAATGGTAAAAAGCCTTTTGTTTCCCATTTCAAAGTATTTGGATGTGAATGTTATGTACATGTTCCAGATAGGGAGAGAAACAAGCTTCAACAAAAAAGCATCAAATGTATCTTCCTAGGGTACAATGAAGATAAGAAGGCTTATAAGCTTTATGACCCTAAGGCTAAGAAGATCATGCCGAGTTGTAGTGAGGTGTTTAAGGAGGAGCAACCACATGCAATGGAGGAGGAAAAGGGAGCAATCCACTATGAACCTAGACCAAGGGGTATCCCTTCTACAAAAGAGAAGGAAGCATCATCTTCAGATGATGAATCTGAAAGTCACCAACCTGCCATCACCCAAGTGGAAAAGCCATTGCCACATTGGGTGAGGCAGCTCTATGATTTTGCAAACCCCATCCCACAGTCACTAGAACAGGTTGCAGATGGATAGAGGCGATCACAGAGAATAGAGGAACAAAGATGGGCGAGCGCCCATATTGTAAACATAGCCCTAATGGCTGATCTCATTCAAGAAGAAGCAATGGAACCAACCAATGTGGAAGAGGCACTCCACGATCCAAATTGGAGGGCTACCATGTAAATAGAATACAACAATATCATGAAGAATGGAACTTGGGAGCTAGTGGATCGACCCCCTAAGTGTAAAGTCCTTGGCACCAAGTGGGTCTGGAAGCTAGAGTACAAGGGTGATGGTACTTTAGAAAAGTACAAAGCAAGACTTGTTTCACAAGGCTACTCACAAGTTGAAAAATGATTTTCCCCGTCTGCAAGAATGACTGTATCTGAGTAGTACTAGCTGTGGCTACAAATAAGAATTGGTTAGTCTATCACATGGATGTCAAATCAGTGTTCCTGAATGGAGACCTCAAGGAGGAGGTATATGTGTCTCAGCCTCTTGGGTTTGAGGCTCCCCATTCAGAGAACAAGGTATGTAAGCTGAAGAAGGCATTATATGGGCTAAAACAAGCCCCTAGAGAATGGTACCAACAGATAGATAAGTATCTCTTGGATCTAGGTCTCAAAAGATGTGCTTCTGATGCTAACTTGTATGTTTTGAAGAGAGGAGGAAAGCAATTGTGCTTGTACTTTATGTAGATGACCTTGTGATTATAAGAAATGATGATGCTCTTCTTCAACAAACGAAAGATGCCCTGAGTTCAGAATTTCAAATGACAGACTTGGGCTTAATGCATTATTGCTTAGGCCTTGAAGTTTGGCAGGAACCAGGGAAGATTTTCATCTCTCAACAAAAGTATGCAAGACAGATATTGAAGGCATTTGACATGGAGGATTGCAAAGAAATTTCTACACCTATGGAGGTCAACACAAAATTATCTATTCAGGATACTTCACCTCCAATGCATATTGGAAGATACAGGAAATTAGTTGGAAGTCTCATCTACTTATGCAATATCATACCAGATATCTCTTATGCTATTGGAGTAGTAAACAGTTTCTATAATAAGACTTCCCAAACTCATTGGAAGGAAAGCATGTGGATAAGTAGGTATGTGAAAGGAACTACTTATTCTGGTGTTCCTTATGAAGAAGGATCATCTCTAGTCTGATATTGTGACTCAGATTGGGCAGGAGATATTGATACCAAAAAATCAGTTTCTGGGTACTATTTTTCTTTAGGATGAGGGATCTTCGCTTGGATCAATAAGAAATAAACGACTGTAGCATTATCTTCTATTGAAGCTGAGTACAAAGCTGCATGTTTTGAAGCATGTGAAGTAGTATGTTTGAGGAGGATCCTATGGCACATAGGAATACACAGACAGGAAGCTATAGAGTTGAAGTGTGAAAACCAAAGTTACATGGCCATTGCCAAGAATCTTGTGTTCCATGCACGTACCAAGCACATAGAAATTTAGTATCACTATGTGCATGAGTTGATTGAGGACAGGGTCTTAGAGATAAGCTTCTGTCCAATTGAAGAAAATGGAGCAGACATCTTCACCAAGGCCCTTGGGAGAGAGCAACTTCTTCGACACTTTCCAAAGCTTGGGATTGGACCAAGGAGATAGTTCACCGCAAGGTGGACATTGAGGGGGGGTGTTAGATATGCTCAATACTCCACCCTCAAGTGACCACAAATGATCCATGGTGCTCTAAATTGTACGACCCCCATTATGAGGAGAAGCCATTGTGAGAGCCCGAACATTTGTGGAACCCTAACTTCTAAGTTAGATGAGGTCTATGTGTGACTATTGATGGTCATAGATGATCTATGTGAGCTTAGCCATTAGGTTAGGTAGGACATAAACTTCCAGGTCACTGGGTTTCCATTCAAGGCGAAAATAAAGGCCTTGTGGCATCGCACAATTTTTCCATAGAACCTTAATGGGGGGAGTGCAGAGGGGGCTTGCCCCCTTCAATAGGGTCGGGGGGCCTATCCCCTCGGCCCATAGGGACGAGATGGTAGGACATGTGATCGTGGAGATATTGTCAGATTATATATTTTGTTGACTATTGAGTATCTCCCTACTGCATTTATCGATACCGAATCCTCTTGTAAAAGCTATATAAGCATGGTCTAGGTTGAGCTTTATAGAGCATTGTGCATTAGTAAGCCCTTCATCTAGAGTTTGTCTAGATCACCATCTAATCTCCACATTGGGAGCACACAAGTGGACAACACCATTGTTGTAAGTGCATTACGATCAGTAATCTGAGAATTTGAGTTCTCTATCTCTCACTCTACATCTATCTTTGTTTGCATTTTTATTTCAACTCTGTCTACTGGTCTATTCCAATGTGCTATTATTTTCTTACAACCTACGTATTGCCCATACATGGTTTAAGTCAATTTAATCAACCTAAAAAATATGAACAATTTTTGATTTAGATAGGGAATATTCTAGGGATCATCAAGGCAAAGATGCTTTTGTCGAACCCCTACTAAGGGGGTTGTTGGGCCTAGTCAAAACTGCTCCAATTCTTTCCTTGTAATATGTCTCCATCATTTAGAAACCTTGAATGTTCCAATTTGACCTTCATCCATCATGTAAGATTGGATTCTCGTAAAAAGGGGTAATGCATAATTGGTTTCTCCTCATAATGGATGCCTTTTAAGTGTGAACTATAGAGTACATTAATGAGAGGTAGACATTGAACATATACTAGCATTAAGATCATTGCTTACCTTAAGTATTTTGAACAATTGGTTGAACAATATGATCTACCTCAAGATGGCAAATGAGACATATTTATAAGTATATTTCAAGGAAATACACGTGATTGCATTCATCTTTGACCTATAGCTATTGATATTAGTTGGAATGATTTTAACACAAAATTGCTTGTATAATTTTCACATCAAGATTATATAAGAATAGTTGTGCTAGCTTCCTTAGATGAATATATTTCTCTAATGGTAATATGCACATTGAATAGTGTTTGACTCGATTTGAGCTTAAATATGGTCGATCACCTACAAGTGGAAGAATAATTATTGGGCATAAAAAAGTAAAATATTTTCTAAGAACAATTGGTAGAGCCCTAAAGAGAGAGCCAAAGCCACTTCTAGAGGATGTAACTAGTGCAAATGGAGTTACAACCTATTTAGATAATGTGCATAATGTAATCCATCATATTTCTCTAGACGAGAGTGAGAATATGATTATATCCAAATGCCCCAACCATCAATAAAAGAATATCTTCCTAGAGAACCTCACCCTAGAGATGATTTACTCAATAATTACCTGAGAGAGTTGGTTCAAATATATCATTGTTAGAATCTAATTTTGATTGCTTGTTAAAAATTTGAGGATATACAAATGAACCTTACAATTAAGATAACCACTTTTAAACATATGCAAGTTTCTAGAACTAAAGATTTTGAGCAAGAAATAATATGCTTTAATCAACCTAGGATATCAACATAGTGTGATGAATTCGATCACCCTCATTGGACATGTTCTTTTAAGAAAGAAAAAAAAGAACTTTAGTGATTGAAATTGATATATAAATTTGTGACCATGTCGCTAAGCATCCATTAGGGAGAAACTTTGGAAAATGTGGAATGAAGAAGTTTTATGAGACATTCATGAGCCAAAAAATGTATACATTAAAAAAAGGCAATGAAGATGATGATTGTGAGTTTTGGAACGAGGTGAGTGATGGGAATGCCATTAGAGGGGAGATCCTATGGAAGATCTAGTGGGAAAGATGTGCCTATAATTTTGGTGACTCCCCTAAAGAGTGGTCAATTTAGAAATCGCTGTTCCTCCTCGATAAAAGAATTCCAAAATGCAAGAAATCCTTCCCCCCCCTTTCAGGCACCACTAAGTGCTCCTTTTGAGCAACAACAAGCTTAAACCTAAGTGGGCCCCACATGATGGTGACAAGAGGGTGATTTACCTTCTTTGTAATGCCATCTAGACCTTGTATGATCCCCCCTCTGTGGGACTTGGGGGTCCCGTGGACACTAGTCCCCTTCACTTGTACTTTTCCTTTTCTTTATTTAATACAAGTTCAGGAGAGTAGGCTAAGGCTGAATCTTAGAGAGTGGAGAGAGAGAGAAAGAGAAAAAGGATTATTGTAGAGATCGGCTAATATGCTTATCATCTTCTACAAAAATTTAAGATCTTAAAAGCCCTTCAAGGAATTCTTATCTTTCATTTCACAAAAGGAGGATCATTTGTTGCCGGAGGATCATGTCTAGTCCATGATTTTATGCTTCCATTCAGCATGTAAGGAAACTAAAGATTTATAATTACCATATCTAAATGAGCCTCCACATGTAGACAAACCATGGTCATATTCCTCTTTGCTACACATCTAATTGTTTCTAGAAAAAACCACATAAGAAGTATAAGGCCTCAACTTCCATCATAGAATCAAATACAAATATCTTTTATTAAAAAAAAAATTAACCTCATATGTTTGAGTTGTCCTATTTCAAATACATGTGCTAAGACTTGTTAGAATGAGTTTATTGATATGTTTTCTATCCATGCACGTGAGATTAATATGTATAAGAAGAGAAGAAGATGTGATGAGAGAGAGGGACAAATAATAAGGAAAGTAGATTCAATCAAAGGAGGGAAATGGAAATAAAGGAACATTAAAAAAGAGAAAATCAAGATAAAGAAAAAGCATTCAAGCCCTATAAAAAATGAAAAAGAGATCACAAATGGTGAAAAGAAATAATTGCATGAAGAGAACAAGAAAGCAATAAAAAAACAACGTGCATTCAAACTTATCTCACAAGTTGAGAAATAAACTCATGTTAAGAAAGTTCTAGATGAGAAGGATATGAAATCTCAGGTCATACTTACTCTTGAAAAGTTTCTTGCATTGTCCCAACTAGATGTTAAAGTGAGTGCCATTAGGAGACCACGAATGAAGGTTTAAACATCAAAGAACTTAAAATGAATACAATCAAAGTAAATGAATTTGAGTTTGAAAAATATCAAGAAAATAGGAATTACTTAGGACCAATGATTGGACATGAAGAAAAGAGTAGTGAGAATCCAAAAAGTTACTTTTCACAAAAATATTGGGCATGAGAGACAACAGAAACAATTGTGAAGATAGGAGATAAAAATAGACCATATGTAGCATTGATTGATTCAAGATCAGAAATATATGTAGTATCAAAAGATTTGTATGATAAAAATAAATGGTCAACTAATAGAGACAATGTATGGAAGAGAAAGTTACTAATAATGCTTCTAGTTATCTACCATGTGCTTGTGAAAATGTTCCTTTTTGTATAAGCTATATGAAAGAAGGTCACTATTTCTTTGTCCATGGTGACTAATCATATGCTATTATTTTAGGAAAATCATTTATTTGTGAATAAAAAATGGAAACTAAAGTTAGGGATGATGGAAATGCTTTTGCTAGGATCCCTTCTCACAATGGCATGAAATCAATCCAATTTCTGATAACTTTTGTGAACCATTCTAGGAATTGAAGCACCTAACAAAAATCTCCTTTCATGCATAAAAAACAAGGTTTCAAGTAAGTGCCATTGTCTAACAAGGTGATAGTGGTACAAATTTTTTTTGATATTCTACATTTTGATTCTACTTCTTAAAGATTTTTTTGGCTTTGTCATTGGGTTAATTTCTTTTTCTCAATGTGATTCTTTTGTAGGAAAATAAAGAAAAAACAAAAAATTACAAAAATACTTTTTTCTTTTAGATTTGCAAGAAAACGATGAAGAAGTTTGTGGTATCATTAATTATTCATCTTGCATAAATATTTTGGTTCATGATTTTTTGCATTCCAAAACTATTTTTGTTCTTTCATTTGAAATATATGAATTTGTACATGATTGTTCTAGTAATCGTTTTTTCTCTTAGTTCTTTTGAATAAAAAGTAGAAAAGAAATACAAGTTAGTGGATAAAAATGTAAAACTTCACTCAGCCTCTTCCCAAATGAAGTAATGAAATGTTCAAATAAATATTAATGATCCCATTTTACTTGATAAGTAAGAAATTAGACATGTTTTTTTATAAAATAATTTAAATGATAAAAATGATGCTAATGGATTTCTTTTGCATAAATCAAAGGAGTCTTTTGAAAAGGTTATTAAAATACGTGGTAAGTATTTTTCTCTTCATTCACATGTGATAGGATGTGTGGATCCTAAGGTTGTTACCTCCATGATTATTTTCATGATACTACACAGACCTTGGAATTTGGGGCCCATACGTGTATCCACAACACATCTACCCTGATTACTTTGATAGCTTAAAGGAAAGTTAAGTATGCATATTCTTGATTCATCTTCTACAACTTATTTTAATCAATGGTTTATAGTACCAAAGAAGAATTGTAAGCTTTAGATTTATCCAAGATCTTTAACGAGTAAATATGATAACTATTAGGAATGTTGATACAAGGCCAATTATAGATGAATTTTTAGTAAGTTCCATTGATTATGCTATTTTTTGAACGGATGATCTTTAACGTGTATATGATCAATATCAATTCGTGATAGAAAGTAGGGATATCTCTACAATGAAAACATCTCTTAGTTTAGTATGTTAGGTACTTTTCCTCAATGTTACCAATTCTATTGCTCATATGATGAATGCTATGTACATCTCCCACATGATTTTATTCCATAATATCACAATGCCTTCTGTAGATGGTATTCCTATTAAAGTTTTCATTGAGAAAGACACAAATCTTACTATTCATGATAATGGTTATAAGAATTAATCTCAGTCTAATGAAGAAGTGGTATTAGAATTCGATGAATCAACAAATGAGGTTAAATCTTATCAAGAAGGAATTTTAAAATATAAAGTGCCCCATCATCACACTAGAGTGGAACAAAATGGAGTCAACAGGTCAAAGAGACTAATCCTTTGAAGCCATGAATCACCTAAAAGGGCTCCAAAGAATATAGTCAAAGCTTGAGAAGGTAAATAGAAAATATGAATATTGAAGAAGGCATAACAACTTCATACCTTATGATTTCACTCCAAACAACAACATTACCAATAAAGTCACCAAAGGAAAAGAAGTTAAGGCCAGAAACGAAGACTTTGATAACACCTTTCACTTTTAATCACAATGATAGTGGACAAAGAATAAGTGGGTGTGAATACCAAAGAAACCATCGTTGGTTTGCAAATAGTGGAGGAAATAGTCAAGACCTCAACAAAAGTGAGAGCATCACAACAAGACTAAATGGCAACAATCAACATTTCGCAAAACAAGAATAGCAAAACATGATTCCCCACAAAGAGGGAAGACTTTCCTTCAGTTGATCACCCTATTTTGGAGTCCTTCCAAGATCCATTGGATATATCCATACAAGCATTGCTTCTCACACTTTGAGTAACTTGGTAGAAATAGAAGCCTCCACATGCAATAACTCTATGATGATTGCATAAACTTTTTTGTTTATTCATTTCATGGTTGTGCATAGCATTGTTGTGAATCCTAGGCACACGAGATACATGTAACATATGTATTATATTTACTACGTTTTTCAACCTTTTTATTTGATAGGTCAATTTAAAAAGACCATAAGGTGCACCAAGTACAAGTAACATGTCAAATTGTATGACAAGGTTTCACATCAATGCAGAGCTTCGAATATCAAAGATATCAATCAAATACCTGGAAGATTTTCTTCACACAAAAACAAAAAATAATTTAAACTCATGAAAAAAATGATAGCTTTGTCTGTCAAACGTGCCATTATTCCTCACATTCGCTCTTGCAGAACAGCAAAGGATGCTTGGGATACACTTGCCACCCTGTACCAGGCTAGGAATGAGGCTCGTGTTGCTTACCTCCGAAAACAGTTGGAGAGTGAGCACATGAATGAAGGTGATTCTATGGATAGTCTTCTTAAAAAGATCAAAGACCTGAAGGAACAATTGATTTCTGCTGATGAGGTTATACCAGATAGCTCACTTGTGCAGACCGTTCTGAATGGTCTTCCTGATTCATATCAGAGTTTTGCCTCTACTCTTCGGTTGATGATGAAAGGCAATCCGAATGCCTTGTCATTTGAGGAATTAGTCTCTGTTCTGTTGCAGGAAGATCAGTCCAGGCAGAACAGGTCCATTATGCGTGTTGCAAATCAAGCTTTCCTGGCTAGTCAGAAGGGCAAAGGAAAATGGAGCTCTTCTACTAGTAAGCAGAAATCTGCAAATGCTGCACAATCGAAGAACCAGGATAAAGATGAGAAGAAATCAGAAAAGCAGAAATTGTTCTGCAAGTACTGTAAAGGAAATGATCATATTATAAAGAACTGTCCAAAACTGGCTGCTAAAGAGGCAAAGAAGAAAGAGGCTGGAATGGTTGTTGCAGAGGCCTCTACACCAAAAACAGAGTCTGCAAATCTTGTGCAGGAAGAAGAATGGGCGTTTACTACTGTCTGCAGTTTTGACCCATCTTCTCATGATCAGTGCATGTCTGCAGTAGACTCAGATGTTTGGTACTTTGATAGTGGGGCGACCAAACATATTACCTCGCAGCGCAGTTTCTTCTCTTCACTCGAGCCTGCCCCTATAGGGAATACTGTCACATGCGCCAATAACTCCTCTTATCCTGTTATGGGAGTTTGTAAGATCATTTTGACTACTGTTGATGGTAGTTCTTTCACTTTGTCAGATGCTTTATTTGTGCCAGGGATAAAAAAGAACCTGTTATCAATTTCTGCATTAGCCAAGATTGGCTTGGTTGTGAAATTCGTTGATGACAGGTGTACAGTCCATGATCTCTCAAATGGCGATGTGATTATTGCTTCTGGCATTTTATGTCGTGGGCTGTATAAGCTCATAGACTATGAAAGATCTGTGAATGATTCTCAGGCTATGTCAGATGCAAAGCTTTGGCATGCACGCTTTGGTCATCTGAATTTTGCTAGTTTGTTACGCCTGCAGAAATCTGAAATGGTGTCCTCTTTGCCAAAACTTGAGGCACCTGGAAAACATGTTTGTGAAGGCTGTATTTTGGGCAAAATGCAGCGTTCTTCCTTTCCAAAAGATGGTTCAGTTCGGGCTACGCAGAAATTGCAGCTTGTACATAGTGATGTCTGTGGTCCTATGCAGACACCCTCTTTTGGAAATTACCTTTACTTCGTGACTTTCATTGATGATTTTTCCAGGCATGCATGGGTATATCCACTCAAAGCAAAGTCTGAAGTGTTCATGTGCTTCAAACAATTTTTGGTTTTGGCTGAAAATCTGTCAGCATGTAATATGGTCACCCTCCGTTCTGATCGAGGGGGGGAATATATGTCTTCAGATTTTAATGCATTTCTGGCTGAACGTGGATAAAACACCAGTGTACAGTGCCATATACACCTCAACAGAATGGAGTTGCTGAACGAAAGAAGAGGTCACTCATGGAGATGGCGGGGTTCATGGTCAAAAGTCAGGCTTTACCACATAGTTTCTGGCTTGAGGCTGTCATGTGTGCAGCATATGTACTGAACAGGTGTCCCACTAAAGCGTTGCAGTCTATCACTCCATATGAGGCTTGACATGACTCAAGCCATCTGTTGCTCATCTGCGTGTTTTTGGTTGTTTGACATATGCATTAGTGCCTGAACAACATCGCAAAAAATTGGATGATAAGGCAGTAAAATGTATTTTTGTTGGGTACAGTTCTGAAAGTAAAGGCTATCGTCTGTATCATCCACAGACTAAACGCATTCTGGTTAGCCGTGATGTTGTCTTTGTGGAAGATGCTATTCAGCCATTGCTTTCATGTACTAAGGAGAAATCTGTTAGCTCCAAAGACATGTATGATACTTTGATGCCTCTTTTTACAGGTGGACAGGCTAGTGCTGGTCCTAATGAGGCAACTTCTCAGCCTTTGCAGGTTTCATATGATGATGCAGATCATTCCATTTCTGATGCAGATTTACATGATGCACTTGTTGATGAGAGAGCTGATATTGAGCAGGCAAAAACTATGCCAAAATGGCTGGTGTAGACTTTGCGTGACAGCAAATTAGATGCACCTTTGTCATATCATACTCGTTCAGGCTCTCATAGTGCCTCCTTTGCATCAGATTGCTATGCTATGGCTGCATCTAGTCTCTGTGATGAGAATGAGCCTGTTTCTTTTGATGAAGCACAAAATTCAGAAAATTGGATGGCTGCTATGAAATCTGAATATGATGCTATAATGAAGAATGGTACATGGTCTTTATGTGACTTGCCTCCTGGCAAGAAGGCCATTGGCACTAAGTGGGTATACAAGCTGAAGCGTAAACCTGATGGTACAGTTGACAGGTATAAGGCTAGGCTTGTTGCAAAGGGTTATGCACAGGAAAGAGGCATTGATTTTGATGAGACCTTTGCACCTACATGCCGTATGACTACTGTTCGGAGCATTTGTGCACTTGCAGCCCATCATGGTTGGAATGTACATCAGTTGGACATTAAAACAACATTTCTGAATGGTGACTTGCATGAAGAAGTGTATGTTTTTCAGCCCCGTGGCTTTGTGCAGAAAGGGCATGAAAACCAGGTTTGCAAGTTAAAGAAGGCATTATATGGTTTAAAGCAAGCACCACGTGCTTGGTATGAGAAGATACATGCCTATCGGATTGCACATGGTTTTGAGAACAGTCCAACTGAAAGCACCTTATATGTTAAACGTGCTAATGATGTACTTCTGATCATTGTTGTCTATGTTGATGACATGCTGCTCACTGGTCCTATTGAGACACATATTGCTGATTTTAAGGCTGATTTGCATGCCTCATTTGAGATGTCTGATTTGGGGCATTTGCATCACTATTTGGGGATTCAGTTTATGCACGTTGATGGTGGAATGGCTTTGCGTCAAACGAAATATATTGACACATTATTGCAGCGTTTTGGCCTTGAAGACTGTAAGCCTATTGCCACTCCTATGGAGACAGGTTTACGATTGAGTCTTCATGATGCTAGAGATGCATTTGATGCTGTTCTCTATCAGCAGGCTGTTGGATGCTTGATTTACTTATGCAGTACTTGGCCAGATATTCAGTTTGCTATCTCACAGATGAGCAGGTTTATGCATTGCCCAGGAGTCACGCATTGGAAAGCGGTTAAGCGCATCTTTTGCTACTTGAGTGGTACTCGGCTACTTGGGTTGTTTTATCCCAAGGGGGGATCACTACCGCCAGATTTGCATGCTTTTTCTGACTCAGATTGGGCTTGTTGCTATGACACTCGTGTGTCCACCAGTGGTTTTTGCTTCATGCTTGGTAGCTCATGTATATCTTGGTTGAGCAAGAAGAAGCCTACTGTGGCCACTTGCAGTTGTGGAACTTCAACTTCAAGCATGCCATGAATCTTCATGAAAGATAAAAGAAAAGCACTCACCAAGCAAGCACACTCAACTTCCATCAACACAGATATACACACAAGCCACACATGAAGAAGGTCGAAGTTAAGATGAACAAGGAAGAAGAATAAAAGCCATTAGACTCAAAAGACACAAGCATGTATTCTCGAAAAGAGCAAGATCTTATTATGAGTCACGAATTGACCTCCTTTGCAATAAGTGGTGGCCTTTGTATATATAATTTGGCCACTTTTGCCTCTATGTGGGATTATTGTGCTCAATGGAGATTGACTCCAAGAAGAGCTAAAAGTGTGGCTCTCTCACACAACTATACATGAGCGATTATGAGTAAAAAATGAACAAGCTAAGATAATATATAGTAGAAAAAGATGAAGCCAATATACAAATGATGATGAACATAAAAGGTAGTATCATTTTGTGCTTTCAACACCCCCCCTCCCCCCTTGACTTTATTGCCCTAAAAAAAGCTTTTGCAAGTCTTGTAATTTTTTTAAGTGTGTTTTCAATCCTTTGAGCCTTGATCCTTTTGTTTTTTGGAGTGCTTTGTTGTTTTCCTTGGATTCACTTCTTTTGATTTTGCCCTCATTTCGACTTTCATTTGGCTATTTTTAGATTGTTCCATGTCTTTCTTTGGTTCTTTGGAGAAGAAAGCCTACAATTAGAGTGATTATTTTTTTAATTTAATATAATAATATTTAATTAGAGAGATATTAAGGATGGAAGATGGAATGATAGGTACCATAGATGATTCTTAGTCCATGTTTACAAACTGGGACTAAGGGTGCATAGCCAATAAAAGAAAAGGGACTATGCATGGTCTTAAAGTGAGACCTTAGTCACATGCATACTTGAAAAGTGGATACAAAAATAATGGTGCCAGAAGAATCAAGCTTGAGCGAGATTCTCAAAGGTGTGGTGGTGACAATGCTTTGTTCCAAGTAAGCCACTCAAATTCTTCTCTTTTGCATCCTCGAATGTAAGGGATGATGCCTTTGTCCACCAACTTGCAAACAAAAATTAAAATGAAAAGTAATTTTCTACAATGTATGTAAGTACCTTTTTGTGAATATGATTTCAAACTTGGAATTCCTAATTCACAACCTTTAGATGAGCCCTATTCTTATGCATATTTGAAGTGCAATACAAATCTATAATGTGCATTGGACAAGGTTGGGTTTGGAACCCATGGATGTCACAAAAGAGGCTTGAAGTTCTTGTTTGTAATTGAATGATTGAAAGTTGGAAGTATTTTTTTTGAATTTCAATTCGTGTTAGCTTGAATTTCTAGGCACTCAATAGATTAAAAAAAAAAAAATTGCCCAAGGGATTGAAATTCCTTAGGATCAATTTTTACACAAGGCATTATTTATCTTGATACTTGTTGCCATGATATTTTCTTTTGATTATTCCTTATTAAAGTAAACCATGGATAATAAGAATTCTATTTTTGCACTTGCAAGATTTTGAATCCAAGTGTGATTCTCGGTGTTTTAGTGGTGTGATAATCACTCACATTCATAAAAATGGCACATAACCCATCAAGCTTGGAGAATATCTGGATTAGGATTGATTGTCACTTGAGGATTTGATGGATCTTCCATCAGAATTGGCTCTAAATCAGACCTAACTGGCCCCATGAAATTATCAAGAAACTAATAGAGTCCAAAATTTTAGAAATTTAGAACTTGCATAGTGCATAATTTGTTCCATCAAGCTTCCCTTCAGTGAATGCACATGGAGAATGCAAATTCATGCATTAATAACATCAGTAGATGCACCAACACTAGAAGATGAAGTTATCACTCATGCATAATGATGATAAGAGAAATATATTACAAGTTTAGAGAGTAATCCTCTCTACTAATAGATAGTTAACAACTCTGATACCATGTAAGAAAGTAGTTATGCGAAAGATCACATGAGTAGCACTAGAGAAGATAAAAAACATAATAAAATTTGAAAACTTTACTATTAATAGAAAGGACAAAGATGATGGCATTGTCGAGAAGAACTCCTTACTTAGGTAGAATCCAAGAAAAATAAGAATTTTCTTTGTGACAACAAATTCTCTAATTCTCTCAATTATGTTTTGTAGTTTCTATTGATGATTGAATTATCTCTTTTATACGCGCAAAAAAACATGAAAGGAAGATTAGCAAAAAGAGTGCATAATGGTTGTGCATATTGTGTTATGTGTTCCATATGTGTGTGCATGTGTATATTTATAAGTAATTGACTATGTGTCTATGTGGGTGTGTCTGTAAGTGTGTGCACTAAAGTATATATGTATGTGTGCCTAAGGTTCTATGTGTTTTTGTAGGTATGTGTGTACGTGTGGGCATGTGGTACATGTCTATGTGTATGCGGTACATGTGTTTGCAATACACTAGACCCTAAGATTATGCGTGTGTCCATATATCTATATGTGTGTAACAATGTGCATATGTTTCATGTGTGTGTGAATGTGTGACTATGCACCTATGTGTATGAAAGTCTCTATGTCTCTAAGTATATGTGTGCATGGTAAGTGCCTATGTGCGTTGAGTATATGTGTGCATGGTAAGTGCCTATGTGTGTTGAGTGTGTCTATGAATGTGTATGTGCATGTGTGTGTTTGGGTTTCAATGTGTATGTGTGACGTCATTTATGTGTGCGTATATATGCATAACTATGTGTAAAGACGTAAATGTGTATATGTGTTTTGTGTGTCAATTGTGAGGAGCCATGGATGTAAATGTTGTGTGTTGTATGACTATATGTGTATGAATGTGTGGGTGTTTTATGATGAATGTATATGTGTACTCCCATATGTGTTTATATGTGTGTGTATGTGTTAACCTAAAGTATATGTGTGCATTAACCCTATGTACGCTATGTGTGTGAATATGCATTTCTAGTTATGTGTGTGTTTATGTGTTTTTGTGTAGGTGAAAACGCGAGTCTATGTGTGTTCTAAGAGTGCATGAGGCATGCGAGTATGTGACTATGTGTCTATTTATGTGAGTCCATATGAATGCGCATCTATGTATAGCTATGTCTATGTGCAACTCTTCCTATGTGCGTGTAAGTGAAAATGTGAGTCTCTCTGTGTTCTAAGTGTGCATGCGGCATGCGAGTATGTGACTATGTGTGTATTTGTGTGAGTCCATATGAATGTGCATCTAAGTATCTATAGCTATGTCTATGTGCGTCTCTTCCTATGTGCGTGTTTGTGTGCTTGTGGATGTGTGTCTATGTATGGCTAATAGCGAGAATGCGTGTAAGTGCGAATGCACTTAATCCTTTGTGGTTATATATATATATATATATATATATATATATGTATGTGTGTGTGTATATGCATGTAGATATAAATGTATTTACGTGCATGAGTCTTTATATGTGAACGGGTATGTGTGGATGTTATTAAGTAGATGTGTTTGTATGAATATGTATGGTCTCTCTCATTCATATATATATATATATATATATATATATATATATATATATATATATATATATATATATATATATATATATATATATATATGTGAGAGAGAATACGGATGTAAAAATGTTAATATGTGGATAGAGAGAGAGAGAGAATACGGATGTAAAAATGTTAATATGTGGATAGAATAAATGTTTGTGTGAATATATATATATATATATATATATATATATATATATATATATATATATATATATATATATATATATATGTGTGTGTGTGTGTGTGTGTGCGCGCGCGCGCGTGCGTGCGTGGATATAAATGTATTTACGTGTATGAGTCTTTATACGTGAATGGGTATGTGCGGATGTTACTAAGTACATGTGTTTATATGAATATATATGGTTATATATATATATATATATATATATATATATATATATATATATATATATATATATATATATGTGTGTGTGTGTGTGTGTGTACGGATGTGAAAATGTTAGCATGTGAATAGAATAAATATTTGTGTGAATATATATATATATATATATATATATATATATATATATATATATATAGACCATATAATAAAAAAAAGAAAATAAAAATTCAAATATTAAAAAATAAAAATTAAAACAAAACAACGTGAAAATTTAAAATGAACGAAACAAAGACGTGTACGTTTATGTGTGTGAGTATACTTGAGTGTGCATGAGAAGTGCATGTGTTTGTGTCTTTGTGTGCGTGCGTTTGCATGCGCAAATGTATGAATGTGTATTAGTTAACTTAATGAGCTTTGTGTGCGAATAACTGTGTGTGTATGTATGTATATATGTAAATGTTGTGTATGCCATGTTATTTTATGATTTTTTTATAGGTACATATTTTCTATAGGTGCATATGAGAGAGAGAGATATATATTTTGACCATGTGGCTATTTAATCTCGTAGTGAGAGAAGATGTCTTGTAGGCATAGTTGCTGAACAAGGAGATGGGGAGAGTTGTAGTAGAGAGAAGGAAGATGATCGAAGTGCAATGGTTCATGGACGGTCAGGTCTTTGCGGATGTTTTAGAGAGAGACGAAATCTGAATACGTTTGTGAGTTGTTTTAATTTCGATGAATTTCTGGCATCTTTGACGATTTGCGTGATTTTTTTATACTTATGATATTCTCGAAAGGTTTTGATCGAATTGTTGCAAATGAAATTATCAATTCTGCAGGGAAATAATAATAGTAGCTCGAATGAATTGAGTAGATACAACACATAGTTAATGTGAACTTATGAGATCAAGTTTTAGGGGCTTTCAGTTTATGTTCTGAGCTTTTGCTTTAGCTATTGACTTGTACCATTACCGACTACTTGTAGACCTAATACTCTTTTGATCAATTGAATTGTTGCATATCAAGGTTTATATGTGCGATTCTTATGACTTCTAAAGATGTAATGAAGATTACTTTATTCAAAAGACTTTTTCCTTCAAAGTTCAATACATCGGCCAAAATTGCTTTGGTACTTTTGTATCTTTCATATATATATATATTGCGATGGATTTAATTCAAAGATGAATGACGACATGATTTCTTACGATGAATGATATGATTTTCAAAAGATGAAGTTAATGCCAAAGATAATCTTTAAAGATTGTGAATTGTGTTTTCAAACCACATGAGAATCTAATAGAGTTTTTGCAATCTTTTTGAGTTTTCATTCATCATTTGAGTTTGCCTGACGCATTCTGTGTGCGCCATCTTTTGGAACACTAACAATTGGAGTTGATCCAGCCGATTGTGCCAGTCCCTTGGGGACAACATCATACTTCTCTTAGCCTAGTATGAGCACCTAATGGAGTGGTCAACTGCAATATAATCATCCGTAATAAGTCCAAGGAGAAACAACAATCTACAATAAAGCCCAAAATGGCACAATGCATCTTAGCATTCCTCTTGTCTCGTATTAATATTAACTTCTCCATGTTTAAGAGCACATTGATAGAAGACCATGATGATCATGTCGGATGGTTTCTCGCTTCGTGTAAAAGCCGAAGCTTGAAAGGATGAACTAAAGCCATCATGGATTCATTTCCAGCAACCTTGGATGGGTTGGCGGATAAGTGGTTCAATTAGTTCAGAGAAGACCACTTTGAAACCTAGTAGGTGATGAAAGATGACTTCTCTTTTGCTTTTAGACTAGGGAACTCAACTGAACAAGTGCTAGATGAGCTGGAGAACCCACACTTAATAACTAAGGCTCTGATGGAAAAGTTGCTAGCTACTCCCGATGACTTCCTCATAAAGAAATGGCTTGAGAAGGTGATTCCTCTCAGCACAAGGCATAAACTCTCTGATTTGTTGGCACTAAGCACCCCATTAGAAGACTTCATGGCCATGGATACCAGGATTGAGTAGGCTCATGTGCGCTTTAATGACTCTACTTTTCATGTTGAGCAGTGGAATGATACCCCAATGCAACAATAGTTCACAAATAGTAAAGAAGACACTATTGCCAAGCTCATGTGGGAGATAGAAGAGCTCAAGGAATGAGAGACAAATGCCAGCCTTTAGTATACAATTTGTTAATAGTGGCACCCCCAAGAAAAATGCCCTAACAAGGTAATCTGCTAGTTCTATGGTAAGTAGGGGCATGATGCTTGTGGATGCTACTATCTAAAGGGGATAGCAGAGTTGCAACCACCTACATATTGGGGTAACTGACTATGACCTCTCAACCCTCGATTCCTATGACTCAACCTATGCTGGTGGCACCATGACCTATTCTCAATAATGTTCCTAGTGTTCCATCACCTTATTCTTCTCGTGCTAACTGCAACATGCAGATGGTCTTGATGATCAAGCTTCTACATTTAGGAGTCAACCTCCATGCCTAATAATATGCTGTAGGTGTGGAGAATATGGTCGTGTGCAAGCTCAATGTCTCCTACCAAAAAATGCACCGAACAAACTGTCCGAAGTTGCGAGATCACTATGTTAAGGATTTCTTGAAGCAAAATATTGTGAACGAGGTAGACAATGCATCTATTATTTCCATAGAGCCACTTCCCACTCGAGGCACATAGCTGTAGTCACCCACAATAAACATCATGCTACTGAGAGAAATTTCCTTGCTAAGAGTGCACATGAGAGCTGAATGGGTGGTGGAGGAAGATTAAGGTAGTGGAAAAACAAGGGTACTAGCTCACAATGGAGGAATGGTTATAGCAAAGCAGCTGGTCTAGAGCAAACAAGTCATATGCACTAGAAAAAATGCCAAAAAAAAAAGATCTAGTATGGATCAAGGGCAAAACAAGAGCCTACTAGAGTAGAAAGGCACCTACCCGAGTAGAAAGGGAGCCATAAAAGGTCCTTGATTTAGAAGATTGACAACCAGAAGTCTAGATCCCTAATGAGGTTAAGTCTTGGAAGGAGCAAGAGGAAAAGAAAACTCAGGAGGAAACAATAGAAGATGAATTTTGAATGGCCAAATGAGAAATGGAGGATGTGGTCCTAAATCTCACAATAAGTATACCTAGAAGTCCTTTTTTGGTGAGTCAAATTTAAATTTGAAGAATACGTTTAAGCAAATAGTTTTGTATGACCTATTGCATATGGATGTCTGGTTCCAAAGCAAGATGCTAAGTATCGTTGCTTCACTAGGAGCATCAGTATCAATAAGTAGCAATCTAGGTAATTGTTTTATAATGTAGCACCCTTTGAATGACTATTATGGTCCTTGAGTAATAGTAAAGATAGTTGGGAAAGAGATTACTAGAGTCATCATAGATGGCGGATGAGGTATCAATTTGATGCCTGAGTCAACAATGCAGAGGCTAGCACTCCTATCATCGAGAGAAGCACAATTCACAGTAACCATGGTGAACCAAAGCAGCGTAAAGCCTTTTTGAAATGTTAAGAGGATGGAATTCATAGTACATGAGTCTAAGTTCTTCTTGGACTTTGTGGTGTTATAAATTCCTCTCATATTTGGAGAATTTCCCTTATTTTTGGGATGGTCTTAGCTTAGACACATGAAGGTCATCCACGATTGGGGACATAACTATATGTGGGTATTGTTGCGAACATTTGTTTTATGTAGGGTACAAGTTTCAAATTATGTAAATACCTTTGGGAAGTCTTCAAATACTTCAAGAAGGCTCATATTATTCATAAAATTTAGCAAAAATACCACGTGAGTTCTAGAACATGGTGAGTCAAATTAGTGAGTCACAAGGGAGCTTCAGTGGTGTCCTAGTGGAAGGTCGATGTGGCTAGTTCTCAAAGTCCATCAATACTTTGCTTATTTGAGCACTTGAGTCATGTAATACCTCCATCCAAGTGTCTACCACGAATTTAGATGTATTAGGAAGGTTTTAGATTAGTTTCCCATGCTATAAAAAGAGGAGAAAAGTCGTGATCTTGTGGGATGTCCAAGAGAGTATCTCTATGCTACTCTAGTTTTTGTATGCAGAGCTTGCAGAGCTTGTATCTCCCTCATTATATATCCAAATTACATGTTTGATAGCTCACTTGAAAGCTCTTCTTGTCTACTTTCATAGTACCAATTTTCATAATCATTGGATTTGTGAGCTGAGAGCAACACTCTCTGCAAGTAGTGTGTGTTCTCTGTTTTTTATCCCTGCTGAAGGTCTCCATTAAACATCCAACTTGAAGAGGTCATATCTCCTTGTGTATGTATCCAAATCATGTGTTCTTTAGCTTGTTAGAAAGCTCTCTAAGTCTATTTGTATTCTGGAAATTTTCAGATTCATTGGAGTTGTGAGTTAAGAGCAGTAGTCTCTGCAAGTGATGTATGTCCTCAGGTTCATCTCTGTTTCAAGGTCTCCATTAAAGCTGCATATTGCAGAGGTCATAGCTCATTGAGTATTTATCCAAATTGAGTGTTCTTTGGTTCATTGGAAAGCTCTTGGTCTCTAGTATATGTGGTTAAAACAGTTTTAAAAAATTTTGAGTGAGTAGAGAGTAGTAAGCTCTACAAGCATGACTGGTTTTCTATGATGAAGTTTGTGAGAAGGTCAACTTGTTCCTAGGGGGTTCCACCTACTTCCTGCTATACTTTGGAGGTCAATAAACTCCAACAGTGGTATCAGAGCAAGTACTTGGAGGCTTGGAGAAGGTTATCATACCTTGACGAAGAATTTGAAGCTATCAAAGACGCAGTTCATCATCAACACTACACAAAGGTAGAAGAAGATTGCAAGGAGGCATCTGAAGCAACATCCAAGCAAAGAAAGGTGCACATACCTCATTTACAAGGTAAATATTATATTTCTTCTCATCACACACATTGGAAAGGAGGCTTAAAGGAGGAAGCTTAGCATTTGTATTATGGGAGACCAACATGCACAAATAGAGAAGCTTGATAAGACCAATTATCAGGCATGGAAGTTTAGAATCACAGCATACTTGCAAGGTAGAGGCTTGTATGGTTTGATTGACGGCACAGATATCAAACCCACATTACCAGAGGACCCAAATCAGCAACAATTGAGGGAGTTTAGACTTTGGAATGAGAGAGACAAAAGGGTTATATTCATTTTATCACAAAATATTCAAGATTCAATGGTAGGACACATACAAGATCTAGACACAAGTAGAGATGTTTGGCTTGCATTGGAAAGGTTGTATGCTACAGGTACAAGAGCAAGGAAGATTCAACTCAAAAATGAGTTGAATAACATAAAGAAAGATACAAGGACATCGGTCAATGATTACATATTGAAAGTTAAAGAGATTGCAGATCAACTAGGATCAATTCAAGCTCATGTGGAGGACGACGACTTGGTTGCACATACTCTCAACGGACTCAAAGATGATGAGAGATGGAAACCCTTCATTACTTCAGTTTATGTCAGAGGAGAATTACCAGATTTTGATCAACTTATTGCCCTCATGGTCACGGAGGAGATGAATCTAAATGGTTCTACTTCAAATCAAAAAGGATCTCAAGGACAAGCTCTTTATGTAGGATCATCAAGAGGTGGAAACAGAGGTGGAAGAGGTTCAAATAGAGGTCGAGGAAGAAGGATCGATGATCAAAGGACTTCAAGTGGCTTCTTCAACACAAGAGGAAGAGGAAGATCAAGCGCTAGAGGTACGAGAGGCTACTACAACTACAACCAAAGACAAAGGAGTGAAGATAATAAGAACAATTGCTATATATGTGGAAGGTATGGACACTATGCCAAAGATTGTTATCAAAATGAAAATAATCAAGGTGGTAATCGAAGAGGAGGCTATTCAAGAAGAGGTAAACAACAAGGAAATTATGCAGTTGAAGGTAAAAGTGATGATTATGATTCTCTTCTTATGATGAATGTAGAAACTAAGATGAATTGCAATAGCGATGTATGGTATGTAGATAGTGGCTGTTCTAATCACATGTCTCATGATGCTTCATGGTTTTCTAATATGCATAATCCGTCATGTAAAGGTCATGTTGAAACAGGAGATGATACAACACATAAGATTATGCAGGTTGGAGATGTTGTTATGCAGGATAAGAGCAAGAAAAATTGCTTGAAGGATGTACTTTATGTGCCAACGATCACTAAGAATTTGATGTCGGTTGGTCAAATGGTAGAAAAAGGTCTACAAGTGAGATTTAATCATGCAGGTTGCTTCATTGAGGATCCAAAGCAAAGGAGGTTAATTGCTAGAGGTCAAAAACAAGGTAGATTGTTTACATTCAAGGTAAACCCAAATCATACAAACTATTTCTCTTATGGTATGCATCGAATAGCAGAGCTTGATCTATGGCACAAAAGGATTGGACACATGAATGTACACAGGTTAAAGGAGCTATCAAAGAAGAGGATTGTTGAAGGATTACCTGATCTTACTAAGCAACATATGGTGCATCTTTGTGAAGCATGTCAAATGGGTAAGCAGAGTAGACAACCTTTCAAGCATTCAAGCTATGTAAGTGATGGTTTGCTAGATCTCATACACACAGATGTGTGGGGACCTACTAAAGAGGCATCCTTGATTGGTAATAAGTACTATGTATCATTCATTGATGATCATAGTAGAATGACATTTGTGTATTTCATTAAACATAAGAGTGAGGTCTTTGATTGTTTCAAGAAGTTCAAATCATATGTCGAAAAGCAAACAGGAAGGTATATTAAGAAGCTAAGGTCTGGTGGAGGGGGAGAGTATTTCTCTCAAGTTTTTACTGATTTTTTGTATGATGAAGGTATCAAAAGAGAAGTTACATGCAGGTATACTCCACAACAAAATGGAGTCGCAGAAAGAAGAAACAGAATCATAGCAGAAGCATCTAGAAGTATGCTTAATGATATGTGTTTGCCTAATTATTTTTGGGCTGAAGCTGTTAGCACAAGTGTTTACATTATGAATAGAGTTCCGACTGCTGGAGTTCATCATTTGACACCATATGAGGTATGGCATGGAAGGAAACCAAGTGTAAGTCATTTGAAAGTATTTGGTTGTGTATGTTATGTACATGTACCTAATGAGGTGAGATCTAAACTTGATGCAAAATCAGAAAAATGTATATTTATTGGTTATGCAGATACTCAAAGAGGATATAGATGCTATAATCCTCATACCAATAAGGTTGTTGTGTCAAGAGATGTAAACTTTGATGAATCACTTTCATGGTATGCAGATAAGAATTGTTTGCAGGTCATGGATGAAAATGAAGAAGGTGTGGTTGAAGGAGATGAATGCATAGTTCAGCCATCAGGAAGTTTAAATGATGAAAGGAGTGGTCTAGATGAAGAAAGAGGATCACCTTTCAATGGAAGATTAAGGCAAGAGTCACCTCCAAGTGTTAAAAGTAAAGGTAAACTCAAACTTGTTGAAGTTAATGATGAAGGAGAGGAAATTAGTGATGTATGTGAGTATGGAGAATCATCAAAGGTTCCTAATAAGAAAGGAAGAGCATCTACATTGGAGGTAAGAAGAACTTCAAGAGTAAGTAAGCAACCTCAAAGGTATACTTATGAATCTTTCATGAATACTCATTATGCTTTTATGACAAAAGTTGAGCAGGAAAATGAACCCACATGTTATGATGAGGCCAAAGGAGATGAAAAGTGGGAGAAAGCAATAAGAGAAGAAATGGAAGCACTTCAGGATAACAAGACTTGGAATTTAGTTCCAAGTACACCAAAGCAAAAGGTAATTGGTTGCAAGTGGGTTTTTAAGATTAAAAGAAATAGTGATGGTAGTGTGTCTAGATATAAGGCTAGACTTGTAGCAAAAGGATATAATCAAACTCAAGGTGTGGACTATGAGGAAACATTTAGTCCAGTAGCAAATATGGCAACGGTGAGAACTTTGTTGGCTTTAGCTGCAAGTAAAAGGTGGAATATATATCAACTCGATATAAAGAATGCCTTTCTTAATGGTGAGTTAAATGAAGAAGTGTATATGTCACAACCAGATGGTTATGTGGATGCAAAATATCCTAATCATGTATGCAGGTTAAAGAAGGCATTGTATGGTCTTAAGCAGGCACCAAGGGCATGGAATGCAAGGTTGGTAAAGTATCTTATGCTGCAAGGATACACAGCGAGTCATGCTGATCCTTCACTTTATGTAAAACATGTAGATGGCATGTGTGTCTATGTATGCATTTATGTGGATGACTTGTTGATTACAGGGAATGATGCAAAAGCAATTGATGAGATAAAAGGTAATTTGGGAAAGGAATTTAAAATTTCAGATCTTGGTTTGCTCAGATACTTTCTTGGGATTGAAATTGTGTATAGCGATGAAGGTATGTGGTTGATACAAAGAAAGTATATATGTGATATGCTGAAAAGGTTTGGTATGCAGGAATGTAAATTTGTTTCTACTCCAATGGAATGTAATGTAAAGCTGAGTGCAAAGGAAGGTGATGAGTTGCATGATATGAATGTATATAGATCCATGGTAGGATCTTTGATTTATGCAACAAAAACTAGACCTGATATATGTTATGCAGTGGGAGTATTGTCACAGTTTATGCATGAACCTAGAGTACCTCATATGCATGCAGCGAAAAGAGTGCTTAGGTATTTGAAAGGTACCATGAACGAAGGATTATTTTATAGTCATGATGTTGATCTAACTCTTAAAGTCTTTAGTGATGCAGATTGGGCTGGAAGCAAAGATGACAGAAGATCCACAAGTGGATATGTGGTAATAGCAGGAAACAAGACATTAACATGGAGTTCAAAGAAACAGCCTACAGTTGCTTTATCTTCTACAGAGGCTGAGTATAGAGGTTTAGCATTGGCTACTACTGAGGTTATGTGGTTTAAAAAGTTGTTTCATGACTTGAATGTGCAGGTTGATGTACCACTGATATATGGGGATAACTTGAGCAGCATTCATATGACCTCAAATCCTATTTTTCATGCTAGAACAAAGCATATAGAGGTTCACTATCATTATGTTCGAGAGAAGGCCATGAACAATGAAGTGCAGGTTTCTTTTGTTGGAACAAAGGATCAAGTTGCAGATATCTTCACCAAATCCTTGGATGGACCAAAGCTTCAAAGATTCAACTATATTCTTGGCATGAAGGAAATACCCTTTGAAACTTGAGGGGGAGAATGTTGCGAACATTTGTTTTATGTAGGGTACAAGTTTCAAATTATGTAAATACCTTTGGGAAGTCTTCAAATACTTCAAGAAGGCTCATATTATTCATAAAATTTAGCAAAAATACCACGTGAGTTCTAGAACATGGTGAGTCAAATTAGTGAGTCACAAGGGAGCTTCAGTGGTGTCCTAGTGGAAGGTCGATGTGGCTAGTTCTCAAAGTCCATCAATACTTTGCTTATTTGAGCACTTGAGTCATGTAATACCTCCATCCAAGTGTCTACCACAAATTTAGATGTATTAGGAAGGTTTTAGATTAGTTTCCCATGCTATAAAAAGAGGAGAAAAGTCGTGATCTTGTGGGATGTCCAAGAGAGTATCTCTATGCTACTCTAGTTTTTGTATGCAGAGCTTGCAGAGCTTGTATCTCCCTCATTATATATCCAAATTACATGTTTGATAGCTCATTGGAAAGCTCTTCTTGTCTACTTTCATAGTACCAATTTTCATAATCATTGGATTTGTGAGCTGAGAGCAACACTCTCTGCAAGTAGTGTGTGTTCTCTGTTTTTTATCCCTGCTGAAGGTCTCCATTAAACATCCAACTTGCAGAGGTCATATCTCCTTGTGTATGTATCCAAATCATGTGTTCTTTAGCTTGTTAGAAAGATCTCCAAGTCTATTTGTATTCTGGAAATTTTCAGATTCATTGGAGTTGTGAGTTAAGAGCAGTAGTCTCTGCAAGTGATGTATGTCCTCAGGTTCATCTCTGTTTCAAGGTCTCCATTAAAGCTGCATATTGCAGAGGTCATAGCTCATTGAGTATTTATCCAAATTGAGTGTTCTTTGGTTCATTGGAAAGCTCTTGGTCTCTAGTATATGTGGTTAAAACAGTTTTAAAAACTTTTGAGTGAGTAGAGAGTAGTAAGCTCTGCAAGCATGACTGGTTTTCTATGATGAAGTTTGTGAGAAGGTCAACTTGTTCCTAGGGGGTTCCACCTACTTCCTGCTATACTTTGGAGGTCAATAAACTCCAACAGGTATATGTATAGGACATGTTGAAGCAACTACAATAGAGTTTAGTCTTGATTATGCATTGGGTACTCCTATTTCACTAGTAGAACCAGATGATGAAGAGGCTGACACCCCATGATAGAACGAACTATTTGAAGAAGCTGACCTACCAAGGAACATGCATGCAAAACCTCCTTTGTGTTATAATGTAATCTACAACGAGACCCTTCAGACTGAAAAGCAGAACCCTTCCAGAGAAGATTAGAGGTAAGATGCATCCATGCGAGACTGGAAAAGAAGAGGTAGGAGTAGGAGTATGGTGCAAAAGGAGCACAAGTTCAATACAACGTAGGAGATGGCAACCGTGCAGTTGTCGAGGAAAGAGAATCCTTTTGGTTGGTCGACAAATCAAGATTGGGAAAGCAAAAGCAAGGGAGATGGAGGGAAGTTCAGATAACTAACCAAAGGAAAGGAAGCCCCTCATGAAGAGAACTCACAATTCGATCCACCCGATGCAGAGAAAGACTGAGGCAAGTTTCGACAATCAATTTGTTGCAAAGAAAATCGGCTTGCCTACAAAAATTAGTTGTTATATTCAAGAACTTCAGAATCTTTCTTGGATGGGGATATTAGAAGCTCACTTTACTGAGTGCAAGAGCAGCCCACATAGCTATGCTAACCAATGAGCCTTTAGTGAATGTAACTAGGCTCAAATTGTATCACATTTAGACAGTTATCGACATCACCTTGTACATAGCCTATTTTAATATGTTTTGATATTTTGTAAAATACCTATGATTGATGTAGAATAAAATTCCCATTAATCTCCCTTCTTTGGATCCTCAGGTGTAGGTAGGACTCTTCTTCACCTTTTTTTCTTGATCCCTAAACCTTATTTTGTCCTCTCCAGGGTGAAGAGACCTTTGGTGGTGGGCACTATACAACTCAACATGTATCGTGGATCCAAGGTGCTTGAAATTCAACAAAGGCTTAAAGTTACAATTTTGTTTTATTGCTCTTTAGTCTGGGTCTTATGATTTTAGTACCCCTGAGCCATCTTGGTAGCCAAGCAGTCCAGAGTCTCATGTCCTTGTTGGGTTAGAGAACTCGGCATTTTGGCTCCTTGTTGCGATGATAAACATGGTTCCATTCTCCCCAAGTGTCTATCCCTCTTTTAAAATGGTAGTAAATCCGATTTCACTCCTATGGTGCCTAACGACATCTGTCACAATAACTGCATCCGTCCTTTATGCCACTAAATTTCCTTGTCTACCTACAATGCCTTTTTGAAGGATAGACCAGATATTCCCACATCTTCTCTCTTGTGAAAAGAGCTATCCCTGTAGTGGCATGTCAAGCAATCATAGTACAATATGGAGACATGGGGAAGCAAGATCTTGAAGTGCATCCGCAGGCATGAAAGATCCCACACTATATAAGAACCATGCAAGAAATTTGAGAGGGAGATAGACACACACATATATGCATGAAAGCATACATGAAGAGGCATAAACACATATACATAATCAAGTACTCATAGGTGGATACACATTCAAGCATAAACATACTTACACAATGAACAATATAGTGCATTGTAATGCAAATGACTTGGGATGGCAATCAATGTAGAATCTTGCACGTTTAAGGGAGAGCAGTCATAGTAGCAATAGAGGTGTAGAGGAGTTTGTGAGTAGATCATCACTCAAGTCATGGCTTAGAGCAAGGTAGAAACATAACATTGTGTAGGAGGAGAAGCTAGGACGTATGGAAGATGAAGACAATAGTAGGAGGCATCACAAGTCATGAACGAGAGGGCAGAAGGATGTGCGCTCATGAAGCAGAGGATGCTTAGAGAGAAGAATACACGACCAATGGATTTCCGTGTATAGAAAGCTAGAGAAAGTCAGTAGTTTTGAGGAGTTGGCGAAGGAAGTTGTAGTGGATGTAGCTTGATTTGGCCTAAGCAGAGAGTACCAATGCATCATTGGGGAACTACGTGATGTTGGGGACCGACAAGGTGGTGATGGTATAAAGGATCTATGTTAGTGGTGATGGCTAAGAGGACTTGGCCTCGTGTGGATGGTGGAATTTGTCTACAACTTTGCCCCCTTGGAGTTCAAATCCTCCCATTCTAGGTCGAAGGCTTCATGCTAGAAGAACCTTCTACGTCAATGGTTGCCATTTTTTGCCTCCTGAGTGAGGTTGCAAGATTCATGCCAAAATTAATAGGAAAATCAAAAGGCTGGTGTGATCTAATGCTTGTAGTGCCTCTAAGGTTGGGGAAGTGAAATCATCAATGTCTTTACATTTAAGCTTGATGTAATCTTTTGTCTCTTCTCTAGAACTCTTTATATACAAGGTGTAACTGAAGGAATCGGGAGCAAGGTGATCTGCACACATTTTTCTTACTTTACACTCTATTCTTGTAGTCCAAGTTCTGACCATAATATATTCATCTCTTTCTTCATCTCTTGTCTACTTCTCCGTGTATCATTTAGCAATTTTCTGTGTTTTGAGGACTATAAACTGAAGAACATCTCTTAGGCGATGGGGGCACAAATGAGTTAAGGTAGGAAGATTTTCATCTTTGTTCTTGATTCCAACAACATACTCATTTTTGGCGAATCTTAGTTTTGTTGGAGCAAGACAATCAACAATTGATGATTGTATGAAGCTTATGAGTGAAGACTTGAAGAAAAGATTGAAGCCTAAGAGCATGAAGAGAAGAAGAGATTCAGAAAAAGATGGTCTATATACACATGTATATTAGCCTTGAAATACTTCACAAAATACTTGAAATATGATGAATACACACTCATACGTATATATACACTTGTATGTAGTCGTAATATATATGAGAGATGAAGTATAGATGAAAAAGAGAGGAATAGATCATGAGTTATGTATCATCCATCAGATGTAAGATGAGTTGAATAGAAGAAGTTTTTTGAGAATTGCGCATCGATCGTTTCTCCATTCCTCCTTCTGTGTTTGATCATTTTAGGAATCCTTTTGTAGATGTCTAAGTCCATAGTCAATGAGTCTACGGTTAAGATTTGAGAGCCTAATTATAATTAGGCTGAGAGAATTATGAGTAGGAACATTTGTATGTGAAGAAGTGATAAGTGTCTTTTGAAACACGTGCAATCTTGGTGATCAATGTTTTGATCGGATCTCCCTCTACAGTGTAAAGTTTTGAGCAAGTAAGCACCCATTCTTTAAGTTGAAAGGTAAGCTACTTATGGCTAAAAGAATTTGAATAAACAGGGTCTAGTTTGGGAGAACCATGCATTAGAAGTTGCAGGTGTCAAATTCGATTATACAAAAGAATAGTTTCAGACATAGGTAGATTGTTTGGATCATATCTCACGTTTTAATGAATCTTTGAGAAGTTTTAACTTGGAGAAGGTGCACAACCTTTAGGTGACACTTTGTACAGAGTTTCATTAGAAAATTTATACATTTGGTTAGTCAATGAATGAAATAAGTGCAACAGACTTTTCTATGGACTTTGTTCATAGTTAGCTAAAGTCTTGACAATTTGGCATCGGTCTTCCAAAATTGGTTGAGGTTTTGAGTTGTTCTTGATATAGAGGTTCTCTAACATCAAGGATAACTTGTTCTTTTGGAGATTAACACTCTCCATCAGTGGTATCATAGCAGGAATCATCAAAATTGAAGAAAAGGAAGACCTCAACTACTACAGATATATAGAATTCAACATTTGAAGATTCAAAAGGACAAAGTGTGAAGGAAAAGCTAAAGGGAGACACACGAGAGCAATCAAAAGGATCAAAAGGAGTAAATTTTGAAGCTAAGGTACATCCATTCCTCATAAGGTTGAAGATTTGTTAGTACAGGTGAAGAAAGGATGGGAGATAATCTCCAAATTGAGAAGTTGTATAGAGAAAACTATCCAGCTTGGTCTATGAGGATGGAGGCTCATCTTATGAGTAAAGGTCTGATGGGATACATCACAGGAGAAGAAGAAAAACTAGAGTTTAAAGACCCTAGTGTTCTTACTAGGGAAGAGCTTGGAGATTTAAAGATTTGGATGAAGAGGCATGCTCAAGCAAGGAGCATTATCTACATGGCAGTAAATGATTACTTGCTTCCTCATATTAGAGGACTTAAAAGTGCAAGTGCTATATGGAGTGATTTGTAGGAGCATTTTCAGAATACAACTAAGTCAAGGAAAGCATCACTATGGGCAAAGTTTACCACATTCAAGAAGAAGGCTTCACAATCAATATCTGATTATGTGACAAAGATGAAAGATATTGCTAACTCCTTAGGTGCAGTTCATGAAGATATTGAAGAAGATAAGTTGGTAAGACAAATTCTCACTGGTCTAAGAGGAGATGAAAAGTGGAAGCCTTTCATATTGTCATTAGAACTTTCATTAGATCATTTCACTCCTGATTTGAATCAATTGTTAGGACATATGCTAACTTTTGAGAATGATATCAAAGGAGATGTTGAAAAGAGTGCAGGTCATGCAATGCATTCTAAAGACAAGAAGAAAGCTATCAAAGGAAAGCATCAATTAGTTGAAGATGAAGGTACTCCAAGCCAAGCAAACTTCCTAAGAGGATGAGGAAGTGGCAAAAGTAGAGAAAGAGGCAGAAATAACAAAGATAATGTCAAAGCTTTCCGGATATGTGGTAAGACCAATCATCTATCTCATGAATGTTGGCATAATAATCAAAGCAATGGTAACTTTAATCAGAATTTTAACCAAAGAGGAAGAGGTGGAAGAAATCAGAGAGGAAATTACAGAGGTAGAGGTGGTAGCAATTTCTTTGGAAGAAACGAAGGAAGAAACTTCCAAAATCAATCCTAAAATAACACCTACTACAATTATGCATTAGATCAGAAAGAAGATTCAACTCTTATTATGAATGCAACATGTGAAGTTTCAAATGAAGACTTAAGGGTATTCTATATTGACTCAGGGTGTAGCAATCACCTGAGTGGAAACATTGCTTTGATGACAAATTTGGATCATAAGGCAATCAATCATACAGTTCAAACAGGTGACAATACAAAGCACAAGGTGAAGTCAATTGGATCAGTTAAAGCCAAAGATGGAAGTTCTCTTTTGAGTAAGGTTTTGAATGTTCCTACAATTCCAAAGAATTTGATTAGTGTAGGACAAATTGTGGAAAAAGGATATGAGGTAAGGCTTACTAATGATGGAGTTTATGTTGAAGACGCTAGCCAAGGGTATAAGCAAATTGTTATAGGAAAGAAAGAAGGAAGGCTCTTCACATTGAGGGTACAAGGTAATGTTGGACATGCCATGTTTACATATGGAGAGCAAAAGGTGTCTGAATTGGATCTTTGGCACAAAAGGCTTGGACACTTCAATGAACGAGGTATCAAAGAGATGATTAATAATGGTTCAGTACTTGGATTACCTAATGTTGCAGGTCAACACATGACATATAGATGTAAAGCATGTCAATTAGGTAAGGCTAATAAACAATCATATAATAAGCATGGTTTCATGTATTCAGAAAGACTTGAATTGGTACACATAGATGTGTGGGGTCCTTCAAAGGACTTTAGCATAAATGGTTCAAGATATTATGTCATATATGTTGATGGCTACCAAGTGGATCACTATTTATGTGATCAAAGACAAGTAAGAAGTGTTTAGTACATTTAAACACTATCATGCATATGCAGAAAGAATTACATGATAAAAACTGAAGAGATTAAGATTAGATGGAGGGGGAGAGTATTTCTCAAATGAATTCAGTGATTATTTGTGGAATGCAGGTATAAAGAGAGAAGTTTCTTGCAAGTACTCTCCTCAATAAAATGGTGTAGCAGAAAGGAGAAATAGAAATCTTGTTGAATTTGCAAGGTCAATGATGAAAGAAAAGAATTGCCCTAATTATTTGTGGGCTGAGGCTATAAATACAGCCACACATTTGGTTAATAGGCTACCATGTAAAGCTTTGCAGGGTATGACACCATATGAAGCTTGGTGGGGTAAGAGACCTACATTAGATCATTGCAAAGTATTTGGTTGCTTAGCCTATGTTTATGTTCCTTCTCAATTAAGGCATAAGTTGGAACCAAAAGGCTGAAAAATATATGTTCATTGGTTAGGATGATAAGCAAATGGGATACAGGTTGTGGAGTCCATCTACAAAGCAATTTCTTGTATCAAAGGATATCACATTTGATGAGCAAAGTACTTGGTACTCAGGTACAAATAATACTTATGTAGGTCTTGAAGAAACATTGAATCAGAAGAAAGGTAAATCAAAGTTTCAAATATTTGAAGAAGAAGAGAACAATGAAGCACAAGTTGAAGTTGAAGAAATGCCAAGGTTTGATCCAGAATGTGATGAGCCAGAAACTTCAAGAAGTGGACAACTCAGAAGATCATCAAGGCACAAACGACAACCCACAATGTATAGCTATGATACTTCATTCTTGACTACTATAGATTATGCTTATATGATAAAAGCAGATGAAGACCCATCCACATTGATGAAGCCAAAGGAAAGGAGAATCGGGAAAAAGCTATGAAGGAAGAGTATGATGCACTCATTGAGAATGAGACTTGGGAATTGGTACATAAACCAATTAATCAGAGGGTAATTGGATGTAAATGGGTTTACAAAACAAAAAGATTTGTAGATGGAAATGTGTCTAGGTACAAAGCCAAATTTGTTGTAAAAGGATATGCACAGACATATGGTGTGGACTATGATGAAACTTATAGTCCTGTTGCAAAGATGACAACCATAAGGACTCTCACAGCTATTGCTGCTTGCAAAGGTTGGAAGTTATCTCAATTAGATGTGAAGAATGCATTTTTGAATGGTTACATTTCAGATCAAGTTTACATCGAACAACCAGATGGTCTTAAAGATCAACTCTATCCAGATCATGTGTGTAAGCTCAAGAGAGCTTTGTATGACTTGAAGCAGAAATCAACTGTTCCTTCAAATCTTTGATCTTCGTTAGGAAACTGTCCATAGAATCACCTTCATTCATGTGCTCACTCTCCAACTATTTTCGGAGGTAAGCAACACGAGACTCATTCCTAGCTTGGTACAATGTGGTAAGTGTATCCCAAGCATCCCTAGCTGTTCTGCAAGAGCAAATATGAGGAATAATGGCACGTTTGACAGAAAAAGCTATCAATGCATGTGCCTGGGCATCTCTGCCATCCCAACGAATCTGCTCTGCAGTAGGTGTAGCAGAAATAGTAGCACGAACAGGAATCTGCACAGTATCATCTTCGACACCATCTTCATCAGCTCCAACACCTGTATTCATAGACCTGTTGTTAGAAGTGTAACAGGACGTCTTTCAACACCCTGCACAATGTTCCACAATCCTTTTGCAACCAATACATGTCGCATCATATAAGCCCATAATGGGTAGTTGGTACCATCCAACTTATCTTCAACAACCAACATACGGAATACATCACTGCTTTCAGCCATGGCCGGTGACTAAAATACCTTGATGTAGAAAATTGACTGTATCTCAAAAAGTTGAACGGAACTTCCCAGATGAGTTCTACTAAACCTGTAGCAGACTTTGAGACGCTTATACTGGCGAACAGAAACAGGTATATACCTTTGGCACAAAAAGATGAAATAGCCTGCACAAGCGCTGCGATAGTGCATTCGGAGGCCGAAACGAGCTCAGATAACAATTTCGGCACCACAGAGCGAAGCCGGTTTGATCTCGAAAACACCCTGAGTATGCTCACCAAAATTTGTATGATTCTGAGACTACAAACGGAGGAGTGTCGACGGTGCCCTAGATGAAGCGACGACCTGCTCTGATACCAATTGTTGGAGATAGATGCCTGTGGAAGCATGCGAACAACACAAGGAAGAAGAAGAAGCTTGGAGCACAAACACACAATATTGAATGTATTACTAGAGAATGTACAAAGATAAGTAGCCCATTAGGGAAATAGGCGTATATTCAAGCCGAGGGAAAAAAACCTCCTAAAGAGGGAAAAAAGTGCCCCGGCGGTCCTAGTGTGTTCACACACATCACTACCTAAATATATCAACACTAACCCTGTGTTTAATGCCAGGATCAAACATATTGAGATCCAATATCATTTTTTGAGAGAGAATCTTGTTGATAAAGAAATAGAAATCATGCATACTCCTACAAAGAATCAACTTGCAGATATGTTGACAAAGAGTTTGGATGGACCCAAGTTGCAGAGATTTAAAGATATGGCAGGGATAAAGAAAATGCAGGTAATCACAATTGATGATTGAGGGGGAGCTGTTGGAGAAAGAAAATCAACCATTGATGATTATATGAAGCTTAGGAGTGAATACTTGAAGAAAAGATTGAAGCCTAAGAGCATGAAGAGAAGAAGAGATTCAAAAAAAGATGGTCTATATACACATGTATATTAGCCTTGTAAATACTTCACAAAATACTTGAAGTAATGACAAATACACACTCATATGTATATATACACTTGTATATAGTCGTAATATACATGAGAGATGAAGTATAGATGAAAAAGAGAGGAATAGATCATGAGTTATGTGAGTACCATCCATCAGATGTAAGATGAGTTGAATAGAAGAAGTTTTCTGAGAATTGCATGTCGATCTTTTCTCCAATTTGTATGTGAAGAAGTGATAAGTATCTTTTGAAACAGGCACAATCTCGGTAATCAATGTTTTGATCATATCTCCCTCTACAGTGTAAATGTTTGAGCAAGCAAGCACTCATTCTTTAAGTTGAAAGGTAAGCTACGTATGGCTAAAAGCAAGTGAATAAAAGGGGTCTAGTTTGGGAGAACCATGCATTAGAAGTTGCAGGTGTCAACGTCAATTATACAAAAGAAAAGTTTCAGACTTAGGTAGATTTTTTGGATCATATTTCAAGATTTAGTGAATCTTTTGAGAACTTTTAACTTGGAGAAGGTGCGCAACCTTTAGAAAAAAGGTTACATTAGAAAATTTACACATTTCGTTAGTCAATGAATGAAATAAGTCCAGCAGACTTTTCTATGTAATGACTTTCTTCACAGTTAGCTAAAGTCTTGACAATTTGGTATTGGTCTTCCAAAATTGGTGGAGGTTTTGAGTTGTTCTTGATATAGAGGTGCTCTAACATCAAGGATAACTTGTTCTTTTGGAGATTGAGACTCTCCATCAAGTTTTTCACAACTAGAGTCCACTAACCCCTGAACGAGTATGGAAGAACCATGTGAAACAATATTGGCTATGTACGATTGCAGACCAATCTGTACAAATGTGTTTTCTCCAAAAAGTATCTAAGGAAACCTTTACTAGCTCTTGATGCTCTTGAGGGATTCTTGTTCTCTTTATACTTAGGCAATGAAGAGAGAGGCTCACCTAACTAGCTTTACTTAACCGTGTGTGCTTGTATCAATTTTCCAACATCCTTGTCTATTACGATCTTTGTATGTGACAAAGATCTCATTCTTGAGATGCTTCATCTCTTGGATAATCATCAAAGTAGGAATTTGCTTGTCATAAGAGCTAAAGTTATGAAATGCCATGGTTGCTCCAACAACGATGTAGGATCCTATGAGTTTGGAATCCTCTAGTGATAGATCAACATTTAGAATCATATAAAGGATAACTTTCCCACGTGGAATGATATCTAAATCCTCTCCATCCTTGAAGTTCTCAGCCACAACCATTTCTCAAGAGTACACCATCACTCCTAAAGCATTGGTGAAGAGTTCTTATAGAGTAGTGTGGTACTCATTCTTGATCCTTGACATGAATTCCTCACTCATAGGCTCTTCTTCATTCAATGTTATCCATGTACACCATCACTCCTAAAGCATTGGTGAAGAGTTCTTATAGAGTAGTTCTCATCCATGTACACCATCACTCCTAAAGCATTGGTGAAGAGTTCTTATAGAGTAGTGTGGTACTCATTCTTGATCCTTGACATGAATTCCTCACTCATAGGCTCTTCTTCATTCAATGTCATAAGAGCAAGACATTGTCTCAAATAAACTCTTAGAGTCACCAAACGGGATAAAATGAGTGTATAGGTTGGGCTTTGAGTCACACTCTCCTTAGAGGAGATGTTTCTTTGAGCTCTAATGCATTGGCCTAATGTAAAAGCTAAACATAAGTGCATATGTCAAATTTCCGCTTTGTTTGGTTTAATTTTAGGCTTTTCATCAATTTTTGGGTCTTTTGAGTGCCTAATTCTTGTTTGAGTCATTTTAAGTGTCCAAATGTGTCCAAAGGAGATGTGATTCGTTTTCCTACCTTTCAATGGTTATGGAAGTATACTTGGTTAGCTCTTCCATCTTTTGAAGCCCTTGGGAGGTGCATAGAGCATGTGGCTCACCTCCTAAGAGCCTCAATTTTCCAATGTCCATTTGTTCAATGGTCCAAGATGTGTTGTAAGGCTATAAAAATGTAGATTGTTCACAATGAAACCAAAATTTTCAAAAAGTTCAAAGAAAAAAGGTGATTACCCAAAAATCAAGATTTCTCAATGGAAACTTCAGATTTCTTGGATCATGATGGCTAATGTCTCAAGTTGCATGATAATTTCTCTCATAGGGTTTTTTGTGTGTGATCCATTGCAATCAAAATTTCTTGATGGAAATCATGACGTATCCAAGGAAATCTCAAATTTTCCATGAAAAATTCAAATGATTTCCTTGGATTGTCACCATTTGGCCAAATTTTTGCAAAATTTTTCTGCATTCCTATGTTTTTCAATCTCATCAACCGAAATCTACAAAGCATTGTAAGAAAAACTATCATTTCTTTGGGAAACAATGTTTGGCTTCATGTGCATAAATCTCCATGTACAATGATCCAAATGCAATGGATCTTTACAAAATGGTAGATCTTACCTCAAAAGTTTCTCAAACATTTTGATGAAGATCTAATATTTTAGCAGCATGCAACAATCTTGAGAAGTTTCACTCTCTCTCCTCTCACAGTGTCTCATCACATGATGATAAAAAAAATAACATTATAGTTCCTTATAGCCTCTAAAGGAACACATTACAATAAAGGTAGGCAATAATGCAAGATGTCTTGTGTCTTGTCACATGATGATCAGAAAATAACATTATAGTTCCTTATAGCCTCTAAAGAAACACATTACAATAAAGTTAGGAAATAATGCAAGATGTCTTGTAGATGCAAAAGGTATGATTTCTTTCATTAATTCTAATGGGGATATAAAAAAGCTTTCAAACATGTTGTATGTTCCACAAATAATATGCTTTCAGTAGCTTCTATAACTAATCAGGGTCATGAAGTATCTTTCAACAAGAAAATAGATAAAGTTATGGAAACAACAACATTCTTGGGATTGGCATAAGAGGTAACAACCTATATGAGTTTTCCAATCTTACAACCACTACAAGTGTGTGCACAAGTAGGCTATGACATGAGAGATTCGGCCATATCAAAAACCTTGTATTGAAGGAGATGCATCTTAGGAGTATGGTTGCACACCTACCATTGATTGCACACATGAAGGAACGATGTGAAGCTTGCATGATGGGTAAGCAATAGGGAAGGTGTTTCCACAAGAAAACAAGAATAGAGCAAGCTATCCTTTAGAGTTGATGCATGCTCACTTGTGTAAAAAAATGCCTACAAAGGCCTTGGATGGATCTTCTTAATTAATGTTACTCATCAATGTCTATAGTAGGAAGATGTGGGTGTACTTCCTTCGTGATAAGGCTCAAGACTTTGGTAAGTTTAAAAAATGTCTTTAGCTTGTTGAAAGTGAAAAATGGAGGAAGATGAAGAAATTAAGGATAGATGACGATGGTGAGTTTACCTCAACAAAGTTTGAATATTTTTGCAAGAGTGAATGAATCAATCATCAAATCATAGTAGCACATAGCCCTCAACAAAACACTATTGCAAAAAAAGCAAATCAAACCATCCTAGAGATGGCAAGGTGCATGTTGAAGGGAAAGGGTTTGCTAAATCAATTTTGAGAAGAGGCTATCAACACTATTGTCTACATCTTGATGCAAAGTTATACCAAGGCACTTGATGGAAAGAGTCCATAAGAGGCCTACAATGGTAAAAAGCCATTTTTTCCCATTTCAAAGTATTCAGAAGTGGATGTTATGCACATGTTTGAGATTGGGACAGAAACAAGATTCAACCAAAAAGCATCAAATGTATCTTTTTAGGGTACAACGAGGATAAGAAGGATTATAAGTTTTACAAACATGAGGCTAAGAAGATCATGGCGAGTCATGATGTGGTATTTAAGGAGCAACCACATGGAGTGGAGGAGGAAAAGAGAGCTCCCACTTTATCATCAAGTGAAGGGGAAATCCTCTATGAACCTTGCCAAAGAGCTATCCCTTCTACACAAGAGAAGGAAGCATCATCTTTAGGTGATGAGTTTGAAATTGGCCAACCTATCATCACCCAAGGGGAAAAGCCATTGCCACATTGCATGAGCTAGCTCTATTATCCTCCAAATCCCATCCCAGAGTCACTAAAATAGGTTGCAGATGGAACAAGGTGATCAAAGAGAATAGAGGAGAAAAGATGGGCAAGCACCCATATTGTAAATACAACCCTCATGGATAAGCTCTTAAAGAACAAGAAAAGGAATTAACTAATGTGGAAGAAGCACTCCAGAATCTAAATTGGAGGGCTAACATGCAAAGAGAATACAACAATATCATAAAGAATGGAACCATGGAGCTAGTGGATCAACCCCCTAAGCACAAGGAAATTAGCACCAAGTGGGTTTGGAAGCTAAAGTACAAGGATGATTGTATTTTGGAAGAGTACAAAGCAAGAACTCTTGCACATTGCTACTCACAAGTTGAAGGGATTGAGTTTTGTGAATTGATTACACATTGTAAACTAGATCACCTATTGTGACAACTGCACATTTATTTACTTTGAACTCTATAATATGTGTTTTTCTACACCAATATGTCTTCACAATGTATGAAACCTAAGTCATATCACATATCAAGAGCAAAACATCTCCTCTATGATGTGTTCTTCTCTACACATGTATGTCTTCACAATGTATGCAATGAGTTGTGCAAGACAAAAAAAAAAATCCTCTTCATTAATTACATAAGACTAATTTTGAGTTCATAAACATTGATCAACAAAAACTTTTCTCTAATGCTCTTTGCAACCTCTTACTTCTACTCAAAGGAAAACAACTAAGGCATAGACGTTTTCATACATGACCTAGTGGAAACCACCTCACACTCCTACTTCAAGGCAAAATAAGCAATGCATAAAACTTGATATACCTTGTCATTTCCTTGACACTGTTACCATCTTCACTATCGAGGTCACCAATGTTGCAAGGGAGGACCTCAATGATAAAAGGTCATGAGGAAAAATTGCATGGCATCTAAAAATGCATTGTTCATTGCATTTCTTGCTTTGGTTTCTCATTTTACAAAAGAGGGCATGTAGAAGTAATTTTGTGGTATAATTTAGAGGCTGATTTGTGTGAGGAGATATTTGGATACACTCTAGAGATGAGCTAGTGTTGCAAAAAACGTGCTCTACACTTGCCAATGTGACTTCAAGGAACCTTAGAATACACCTTTAGCTTCTCAAATATGTACTTGGAACCACTATGTGCTTTGAAACATCATTCTTGTTCGTGTATTTCATCCAAGCCTAATGCTTGATTATTCATAAATGTAAACAATTCTTGTGCACACTCTCAATGAGAGATTCATAGAAACATCCTCTTGTAACTCTTGAAAAGTCTCTACCTTGAAAAGTAAAAGTCCTTGAGAAACTCGTGGCCTTGTAAGGCACAAATTATGAGCTGAGTTAGGATTGATTGATTAGCTAGGTGATTGCTCAACTTTAGGGGAACTTTTAGGTACAATCCATCCAAGATTTGAATTCAAATGTTTCTATAAAAACACCTATGTGTAGTCGTGAATTAGAGCAAAGCTTAGAGCTACATCCTTAGGAGATTTTGATCAAGCACCAAGCCTAATTGATGCAGACATTGTGTTCCTCCTTTGCATTCGCAAGCTTCATGACCATTCATAGCATGTACAATATGTGCAATATAGATTTATTTTCAAGCTATATCTTGAAGTTGTTCTCATCTACTGCTACAAGTTCACATTCATATTTTTAGTCAACTCTAGTGAGTGATTTCTTTGTGAATACTTGATCTTTTGCTGCAATTTAAATTGCTATAGGTAGTTTGATAAGTCTATTTGCATCATACCAATTTTCATCATCAGTAGCTTATTACTTTGTGATCTACATTCATTTAAAGCTAGCTAGATAATCTGACAATTAGCTCCTAAAATGTCGAGATGAGACCCTTATGTTGCTAGGTTTATTTCTCTCAGTATGGTTCATCAAAATTCATCAAATTTGTTGCTTTATATTTGTTATCTATCTAATTAGAATTGTGAAAAATATCTTTGTTCAATTTTAAGTAGGATGTGAGCTCTGAGTTAATTTCGAGAGTGCAATCCATCCCAAAATAACAAGTTTTGCTTCATCTATTTTGAGTCAACTAGTCTGTCTTGATGAATCAATTTGAGATTGATACTCCAAAGCACTAGGATGGTTTATATGCATCCTTAGCAAGCACAAGGTGTCTAGTTATCATCTCTAAAGCTATCTTGGTAGGTGTAGAGCAGGTTTATTGTAGCACCAGGCACATCTTTGGAGTGTATCATCCATTTCTCCTCACAGTGGTATCAGAGCAAATTTAAATCAATATGGGAGAATATGGATTTCATTCCACCATTGACAAATTGGTTAGAAACAACTACTCAACCTGTTCTCTGAGGATGGAGGCTTACCTTCAAGGGAGAAATCTATTTGGATACATATCTGAAGATGAAGTCATGCCAACAATAAGAAGCAAATGACAACCATCACATGAAGAGCAAGAAAGGCTTACAACTTGGTGCTCAAAGGATGCACTAGCCAATACCTATATCTTAAACTCAACTGCTTATTTTCTCTTACCTCATGTGAAAGGATGCAAGATCTCAAGAGAAACTTGGAAAGCACTTGCTTCCTTCTTCTCTTCAAATATGAGAGTAAGGAAGAACCAGCTATGGATGGCGTTTACTACCTTGAAGAAAATTTCTAAGCAAAATGTGACTGATTATGTCACCAAAATGAAGGAGATCTCTGATCAATTAGGAAGGATTGGAGCGGTAATTGAAGAAGAGCAAATTGTAAGGCAAATCATTAATGGAATCAAGGCTGATGACAAGTGGGAATCCTTCACAACTTCCATGGACCTATACATGGACATGCAAGTGCTTGACCTCAACACTCTTATGGGCCAACTCTTCACACATGAAGCAACATAAGCAAGAATGGAGAATCCTCAAGAGGTAATCAATCTTTTGCCTTATACTCTGATAAAGCTAAAGCTAAGGATGAGTCAAAGTCTAAGAAGAATGAAGATGAAGGTAGATGTTTCCAAGCCAACTTCACAGGAAGAGGAGGAAAGCAAGGCAGGGGGAGACCCCAATCATCACAATCTTGTAACATCTGTGGTTACCCTAATCATACCATTGAAGAATGTTACAGGAATAGAGGAAGAGGATTTAAGAGAGGTGGCTGTGGATCAAATAGAGGCAGATACAATGGAGGATACAACAACAACTACTACAACAATAATAATCATCAAAATGGATATAGAGGAAGAAACAATTACAACAACTACACTGAAGATCGAAGTCAAGAAGACTCACTACTCGTCATGAGCCTATCATTGAAGCAAGGTAAGGATGATGATCATGTTTTCTATATTGACTCAAGATGTTCAATTCATGTATTAGGAAATGTAGCATTGCTCTCTGATTTAGAAGATACCAAAAATAAACATGAAGTGCAAACATGTGATGATACAAGACATTCAGTGGAGAAAATAGGTAATTTCAAGAGATCATATGGCAACATGAATCTTCTAAGTAAGGTTTTGTATGTACCTACCATAACCAAAAATTGATAAGTGTTGGACAAATTGTGGAGAAAGGATTGCAGGTTAGGTTGATAAGACATGGAGCATATTTGGAAGACCCTAAGCAAGGATTTAGAAGAATTGCCAAGGGAGAAAAGACAGGAAGACTCTTCACCTTTGAAGTGGAGGACACCAAGAACATAACACTATTTAGCTATCGATCTCAAACACTCTCTGAATTGGAGGTACGACATAAAAGGCTTTCTCATATTGGTGAGAGAAATTCGAAACAAATTTGCAAGGATCAAAGTGTACTTGGATTGCCCAACATTACAAAACAACATATGATATACAAGTGTGGAGCTTGTCAATTTGGCAAAGCTCATAGACAACCTTTCAACACGAAAGGCTATATCCATCAAGAACTATTGGATCTTGTACATAGAGATGTGTGGGGTCCAAGCAAAGAACCTTCCATCTGAGGTTCAAAATATTATGTGCCTTTTATTGATGATTGCAGTAGATGGACAATTCTATACTTTATGAAGCATAAAGATGAAGTCTTCAATTGTTTTCAAAGGTATCTTGTTCTTGTAGAGAATCAAACAGGTAGATGTCTGAAGAAGCTCAGATTAGACGGTGGTGGAGAATACTTCTCGACTGAGTTTGATGCTTTCCTCCAAGAAAGAGGCATCAAAAGAGAGGTAACAACCAGATACACACCTGAACTCAATGGAGGAGATGAAAGAAGGAACAGAACAATAGTTGAGGCAGCCATATCTATGCTAAATGAAAAGGGTTTACCTAATTATCTTTGGATAGAGGCTGCATCAACAACCACATACCTTGTAAATAGACTTCCATCAAAGTCTTTAGATGGTATGACTCCCTATGAGGTATGGAATGGAAGAAGGCCAAGTCTAGAGCATTGCAAATTTTTTGGATGTCTAGCTTATGCTCACATACCTTCTGAAATAAGAGGAAAATTGGATCCCAAAGCAGAAAGGTGTATCTTTATTGGATATGATCAAAACCAAAAAGGATACAGATTGTATAATCCCTCTAACAAAGGTTTTTTATTTAGTAGGGATGTAGTCGTTGATGAAAATAGATCTTGGTTTGCTGATGATAGGAAAGTGAAGCTACCCTATGACTTGGAAGAAGATTTTACATCTCTTCCAACAAAGGAACCAAAGCATCATGAAGATATTGACTCTGAAGATGACTTGATAGATTTAGAGAAATTGAAGCTATGGAAGAACAAAGGGAAGGCTAAGGTGCAAGACCTAGCTCAAGGATCAGAAAGCCCTCATCAACCACTTAAAAGATCAATGTGAGAGAAGAAGAAACTAGAAAGATATGGATTTGATACCTCCTTGGTCACAAGGCATTCAATTAATATGGCTAAGGATTGCAACAATGAAAAACCAACATCATATGAAGAAGCTCAATGCAAGAAGGAATGGAGAGAAGCAATGGAATGAGGGTGCAATGTAAAACCTGATTCACTGTATATAAAAAACGAGTGGAGTTCCAAAGCACCCTAAGTAAAAGATGGGGCGTCCAACGGAAGAGAATGAGGAAGAACCTTAAGTTTTCAAGGACCAAGGCCCTCGTTGATCGAATAAAAAGAAGAAATGCCTAACTGTGCTAGTACACAAAGGAATGACAAATTTGTGTAAATGTTTTTCCTTTAGTACATTTCAACTTCGTCCGTTTGAAAATGGTAAAAGATAAATTTATCATTTACAGAACTTTTGGCTCTTTTTCACGTTGATCTTCAACTTCAACAATGTAAGTGTAGATGTTCAAGAACTTACCAGTGGATCACTCGCCCTCGACTGGTTTTTTCGTTACATTCTTCCAACCTTCGAGAATTGAATGTCGGATTTAAGAACTTTGAAGTTTGAACGTCAAGCAAGGTCAGCCAGCATGGTCTTTGAGGCGCTTACATTCGGCAGGAAAAGAGGAATGCTTTGGCACAGGAGCCATCCATGGTAGAAATTCATTCGATCTCACCGAACATGAAACAAATGGCTAATCTTTTTAAATTTTTTCAGAATTTCAACATGGACTCGATATACAAAGATTTCTGTTTATAACAACAGAAGTTATCTATATTTACTAATAAACTTATGTATCGTAGCTTTGCTGACCAGAGGTCAGATTACGTTCAGGTATAGCATTTGATTAGGAGTCCGATTTCAATAAGAATTGCTGGAAGGTTGCTGCATTTAGCTGGTATTTGTGTCCGTCTTCCTACTGTTGCTCGATCTCCGTTGCTTAAGCAGTCGTCTGAGAGGCTTTTGGACTTTCCAAACCAGAATGCGGATTTCTGAGGTTTCCAGTGAACAATCTGCAGCCAGTGACTTAAGCAATGATCCATCTAACCTTTCGATCAGGATCCTGGAAAATCTAGTTGTAGAACTTGAGCAGATGGCTCCCATGATTAGCTCCGATATTGTTCAGAAGCTCAGAAACCTGATTCCCACTTTTCCTACGCGACTTAGTGAGGATACGAAATTTCGCATATGGAAGCATAGTTATCGCATATGGAACACGTGCGTCGAGATAAACAACAGTCTTCAGCCAGGCAATGAAATTGATGAAGAACACGCCAAGCTTCGCCAGGTTGCTTGCGATTTGCTTGTTGTTGCAGGAAGCATTGGTGTTGTGCACTCAAGCCTTTCAAAGACAGCTATATTTTATTTCAAGACTGGAACGATATGGCACAAGCTTGGGAATCATGCTATGGCTGCCGCATGCTTTGAGAAAGCCACAGAATTCAGCAATAAGGCCAAAGATCATCATAATCAGGCTAGCTTTTCGCCAGCTGAAGCTGACGAAGAAGATAAGTTCTTGTTCGACTTACAGGTAGCAAGGGCAAGAACTGCATGGGAGTTACAGCAAAAAGCTTTGGTACGAAGCTTATTAGGCAGGGCAAGAGGAATGTTGAAGCTCACATCTGCTTCTGTTTCCTCGACAAAGATGTATGAGGAGCTTGTTGAAGAATTTCTTCACTACGGGAAATTTCTCCTCGCAAGGCAAGATAAGCCTTCACAGGCCGAGGCTATCCAATTTCTAGAGCTTGCATTTGAAGTTTGCTCAGATGGCATATCTGCTGTTGCTGTTGCAAATAGAGATAACAAGGACGATGAGGATACACGTGGAAAATGGGGCAGGGAAATATCTCCTTTGAACAATACCAAGTTCAAAATTTTGCGATTTTTAGCTGCTGGTCACTTACAAAATGACAACTTTGAAAGCGTACTAAAGTGTGTAGACATTCTGAAGACGGGGCCTGATCATGCAAGCACACCATTCTTGGCCATGAAGGCATATGTAGGTTTGAAACGGTTTGAGGAGGCAGAGAAAGAGGCCTACATTTTGGTTGCACAAAGGTCGACACCTGTAGATGTATGCGCAGCAGCAATAGATGTTCTTGTTGAATGTTCCTCGAGTCCCTTGGCTCAGAAGACTGGAAGCTTGCAGGATGCTGTTAAGAAAGTTTTTTCAATTGCATATGCACGTTTTCCCACCAGTAAAGAGCTGACTATAAGGGTCTTAGAGAAGCTTTTAACACAACCTCTGGATCATAACTCAAAACCAAGGGTGGAAACTGCTCTTGCAATCGCTCTTGATGAAAAAGTAATTCAAGGCACGAGCGAAAACTCAAAGAGCCGAATCTCCGCTACGGCAATTGTCGCTGAATTGGAGACCGAAGAAAACTTTGGAACGGCTCAGCAATGTATACATGCCTTGCTTTGGAACAGGTAGAGACACATTTAGACTAGCTACACGATGAGGTTTTTCAAATATAATTTTTTCATCTTTATTCTCAACTCTTGCTTTTAAGTGATTAAATATCGTAGTCTATCTCTCGCTTCTCTCAGTTTTCTTCGACGTTATGCCATTTTTGTCTATGATTGATCATATGTTGAGACCTTCTCTCTCATATGTCAGCATTCTTCTTGAATTATGCTAGTTTTATGCTCTATGCGATCGCATGCAGAATCTAGTTTCGGATTGAGTTCAAAATCCCCATAGTCCCAGACACATTCCAACTTTGGACATGCGCCTTACGTGTTCGTTTTTTTGAGTTTTCGAGTTCATCAAACTCAAGGTTTACATGCTTATTTCACTAGATATCTAGAGATTGTACGATCTTGTAATATTCTTCGGTGGCCTGAGCAGTGGACAAGAGTTCTTCATGGCGAAGGATTATCAAGCGTCTATACGATTGTTCGAGGCATCTCTAATGTACCTCTCTCAGCATGAGGCCAATTACACAGAACGCAGAGCTAAGAACCTTCGTGTTCTTTGCATTTGCCATCTTGCACTTAATCAGTATGAAAGGGCATCGGAATATATTATTGAGGCGAACAAGGTGCCATTTGATATATCCTGCATCTATGTTTGACAGCTTTACGTCTTGGCCGCCATTAGATTATTAAACATGTAATTGTGTTGTGGCTCTCCACAGCTAGAAGCAAGTATAGCAGGAATATTTCTGAAGGTTGAATCCCCACCTTTATCCTTTTTTTTTTCTGCTTATTATTTGAGTGTCTACATGAATGCATCTAAGGTATCAACATGCACATTATCTTTATATGGGAATAGTTGAACTAAGTACGAGGTTTATAGTAAAGCAGAGTTATTGAAAATAATCTTTGCTTTGTCAGTTCAAAGTTTCTCTTCAGATGAATGATGGAGAAGGTGCAGCTAAGCAGATTGAAGAGATGTTTCAGGCTCCAGACTTCGAGCCAGATTACCTGACATTGGCTTCACACGAGGCTATATCTTGCAAAGCAATCAGTTTGGCAATTGTTGCTTTATCAGGACTATTGGAACACTTGCGTTCATCTGGAAAATCTAGTAATGTGGAAAATAGGGAAGCAGTTTTAATAAGAAATATTATTGCGTTATCTTCTCAGGACTCGACCCAAAGAAGCACCACTCTTAAGTATTTCAAACTTGCCCGATCACGCTTAAATGAGCTTGGACCTGCAGTTTTCTTCGGTTCAGGGAATATGGAGGAGAAAGAAGCACAATGGTACGCTGGGTCTGCATGGAATCAAGGCTTAGACACAGCCAAATCCCAAGAATGGGATATTTCCAGAGAGTTTTTTCTATGTGCTGCAGACTTCTACGAAGTCCTCACAGATAACGCTCAATACATGGGGATGAGGAGAGCATCAATGATGCTTGCAGTCGGTGCAACAGTTGCAGGAAACAGAAAGAATGCAGAGAGCAATGCTGCACTCAAAGAAGCTTTAATATATCTCGATAAGTGCCAGAAGGTTTTCTACTTTTTATTTTCCACATTTAAAATTAATATCCGATATTCTAGTGAGTCACAGGACAGGCTACCTCTATCCTTGAAGAGACTACACATTGAAACAACATTTGTGAACGATTTTTTTCTCTATAACCCCTTTGTCTTTTGTCAGATCCACAAAGCTATCAAATCGAAAAGTGAATCGGACGAAACGAATGATATTACCGAGATCCATTTGAACCTACTTTCTTTCGAAGCAAAACGGCGAATGCAGGATAAGAAAGCTCAGCTGGAAATAATCTGCCACTGCAGCACACTTCCAGGCTTCCAGCCGAAACTATTTTATTCTATGGGCATCAGTGACGGAGGAAACAAGGACGTGGAAGTTTCCATGGCAGCGTTCGAGGCCTGCCTCAACTCAACTTTGGCTTCTCCAAAGCCTGACTATGCCTTAGTCGCTGCAACAATTCGTAAAATGATAACCATTACTGATACCTTTCAAAGAGACAGCTCTAAAGCTATGAATTTGTACAAGCAGGCTCATCAAATACTTCTCGGACTTGATATTGGCGTGTATCCAAAAGAGGAGGTTCAATGGTTAATCTCAACAGCTTGGAACAGGGCATCTCTTCATGTCAAATTCAATAGGTTTACATTGGCAGAAACGTGGATGAACTTGGCGCTGGATATGCTCAAGCATGCACCTACAATGGATAATTTTAGGACTGTCATGCTAGATAACCTGACATCTGTATTAAAGCGGAAAGCTGAAGAATCATCCTTTATGACTGAATGACATGATTGACTGACACAAATTTCTAATACTTCCCAGTATATTCCTTCAGTCTCTCATCTTTTTGTGCATGTAATCCAATACAATAGTTTTTTCTCTCTTTCTTTTCTTCTCTTTTTTTTTTTCCAGTATAGAGAATCATGATTCGAATATGAGAGTGCATCTCTATTTTGTATCTAGGAGACACTTCATTTCCATTTCATATCATTTTTATATTGTATCCATTGTATTTGGGTACATTGTCATTTGCTTCTACCAATGTATTCATTCTCCTTCAAGGGGAATTATCCCACGTATGATGTGCTTTGGAGAACCCCCTCCAACTCTATATAAGGAGGGCCTCTCCCCCACTTTGTACTTGGTTAGAAGCTTGAGAAGCCTACTTGATGCTCTTGGCAAGCTCATTTCTAATCCATATGAGTTTACCAATTTCTTGGTCGACTCCCTTTGAGTCTCACCCACTCTTTGATTTTGTGAGTACATTCTTCTTTTCATTTTGCTTTCACACATGTACCTTTACATGATATCACAGCACTGGGTGGAGGTCTTGTTGGTTCATTTGATGATGGTGGTGCTGTTGCTCTCCACTCATTTGTAGAAGCATGTTGCCATCATTTCATGCTCTTTTGGGGTCTCACTTTGCCCATTTTCCCACCCTACCACCCTTCTTTTCATCATCCTTCCCACCCTCCCAGCCTTCATAGTGATACTTATGTGTTCATCTAAGCATTTTGGTGGTGCATATGATGCATCTCATATTTTGAAGTATTCATAAACACTTCCAAAGTTAATAGTGTGCTTTCCACTTTTATAGTGTGCATACACACTTGTTTCTTGCACATAGTTTCTTTTGGAGTGTTTCCCCATTTTAAAAGTGTTCATAAAAACTTTCTCGTGGGGTTCCATTTTGTATGTGTCACTCAATTGTCTGTTTCATATTAGAAGTGGAACTACCTTTGAAAGCCAATATGATATTATCGTAGACAACACCTAGTACATCGCAATGCAAAGAATACAATAGTGAATAAAAATTATACAACAATGAAGGATACATTGTATTGGCTAAAGGTCTCTCTCACGATGCTCAACATGGTGCCTATGTTCACTTGTGGCGTGCTTATTTTTCAGTAGCTCTTGCCCATCATAGTAGCACCCTCATTAGCTTTGTTTCGCTTCTTTAACTCCTCCCTATCCATGTGGCCATTGAGCACAAGCAGTAGAGAGTGACTTGGTTACAGGACATCACCAATGAATGAAGGGGCAATGGAGCAATGCTTCTACAATCAACACACCATCGAGTGATATTGATTGGAGCATTCTATAGTGGTTGCCTAACTCATACCAAGGGTGCGATGGTGTTTTGTTAACAAGATGGTGTTTCTTTGATAAATGTTTCCTTGTGATTCCTCACACTCAAATCTCCATGGGAGCAATGCTAGACAGACATGCACCACTAGAGAGGTGGAGTATGTGAGGATAGGCCATATTGGTATGTCTACATCATTACGGTTGATGTGTATAACAACACAAGAACTAAGCTAAAACAATATTAGAAGTACTCTACAATCATCATTATCTCAACAAGAGTTTACATACCTGTAATATTGAGCTTGATTCTTTGAGAACACATCACCTTTTGCAAAGATCTTTTGACCATATGTATTTGAGGATCCTAGCTTTCAAGTGAGCTATCACTCAATAAAAACTTTAGAAAGTATTTCCAGATCTAACTCTAAGTAGTTCATGAAATTTTGTGCCTTATTCTCGTAACTATTAACTTTCATAGATACAGTTACTATTTGACTTTGATCTCTTCACACAGTGAGAATCCGCTCAATATCTTCTATACAAATGTTGATTTCTATTAGGAAAGATGTGTAAAAAGTGGTTTGGTTTCCTTTTTCTCATAAACACATAAAAGACTCTAATAGTAAATAGCTTTTCATCAAACTCTATCACCCTCAAAATCTCAAATTTCTCTACATGAGCTTAAAAATTACACTAAGTAAGATGACTCTCACCACTACATGTTTATGATGTCAATTTACTTATATACATTCATGTCTTATTCTTCTAAAAATCAAACTTGTGAATTTGAAACCTCTAGAATTATTCTAGTTCCAATTTTCAAAGTATATGTTACACATGTGAATTTGCCCCTTCAGATAGACATAGTTTCAAGTGTCCAAGCTTCAAAATCATTTTCATCTCCCTTACTTTACTTATCTCTTCATTAATCCTCTTCATGTAGTTTATGTCTTCATGCTCAATTAGTGAGCGAAGCTCCAAGAGATCCCCGACAATCACTAATTTACATTATGTGGGTTCTATATGCTCTTCTTCTCTTTTATTTGTTCCATTCCTTTGAATTTCCTTGTCTTCACATCATCTAAGCTTTTGGTCATGATGTAGCAGTATACACAACGTCAAGTTCCTTGTCCATTACTTTTTCTCTCATGAAACAATATTGAATTTCTATATGCTTTGATCTTGCATGAAATATCCGATTTGCTACAAGATAAAGTGAACTCATATTATCTCCATGAATTATGGATATACCTTGATCATTTCCCAAGATTTTGAACAAGAGCTCCATCCATATAATCTCTTTAGCTGCTTCTACAAATATCTTGTATTCTACTTTTGTTGATGATAAAGCTACCATGTGTTGTTTCTTTGAACACCAACTCACAAGCTACTACACCATCATCTTTACTAAGTTTATGATTAACTTCAAGTGGATTTTAGGCTTCTCTTCAATTCTTCATGTCAAAATTCTTCAATAGGCTCAGGAGACACCTTTCTTGTGACACCTATAAGCCATCCTATACATAAGTGATTTCCATTCCAAGAAACTATGATAACTTTCCTAGATCACTTTTTTTGAATTCCTTTTCAAGTAATCTCTTCACTTCTTTAATTCCTTCATTTGAGGTACCCATGATTATAATGTCATCTACATATATGCAAATGTAGATTGTACCTTCATCTATTCTTTTCATGAGTAGACTTTCATCTACTTTTGAACTTTGATATCCATGATCATTAAGATAGTTTGCAAGCCTATAGTTCCAAGCTCTTCGTGCTTGTTTTAATTCATAGAGTGCTCTTCTTAACCTGCATACATAATTTGGATACCTAGAATATGTAAACCATTGTGGTTGCTCCATACATACTTCATCTGATATGTATCCATTCAAAAATGCATTCTTCATGTCTAGCTGACTCAAGCTCCATCCTTTTGAAGTTGCAATAGCAATGATTGTCATTATGATTGATATTTTTACAGTAGGACTAAAGGTCTCATCATAATCTATGCCATCAGTTTGAGCATAACCTTTGACCACCAATCTAGCTCTATATCTCGCTATTCTTCCATCTACAAGATTCTTCACTTTATAAACCCGTTTGTTTCCAATCACTTTCTTACCATAAGGTTTTGGAACAAGGTCCCATGTCTTGTTCTCCTCAAGTGCAATAAAATCTTCATCCATTGCTTCTTCCCATTGTTTCTTTCCTTTTGCTTCATCATAGTTATGAGATTCTTCATCATCTTTGACCATATAAGCATAGATTTTTTGATTCATGTAAGAAGTATCATAAGAATACCTTTTTGGTTGTCTCCTTTTCCTTCTTGACCTTCTCGATTCATCCACTTCATGTTTATCTGAATATATTTCTTCATCAAACCTACATGCATCTTCATTTCTTCTTGATGATCCAACCTTAGATGTACTATCTTGCCCATGATCTTCATCCTCATACATCTGCACTTTTGATTTAAATTTTTCACTTCTTCTTACCTCTTTTTCAAATTCTTCAATTTATTGACTTTGTTTTGCATACTACCTTTTTTGTTAATCCAATGTTAAATCTCTAGAAATATGAAATTTTCTAGTTAGAGGATTCCACAACCTATAACCCATTTTCTTTTCATCATATCCAATGAATAGATACTTTTATGCCTTTGGTTCTAGCTTATGCCTAAGTTGAGATGGTAGATAAGCATAGTCAATTGATCCAATGTTGGTTTCTTGCCCCACCAAGATTCATAGGGAGTCATTCCATCGAGAGTTGTACATGGCAACCTATTCACAAGGTAAGTAGGTGTATTCACAACCTTATCTTATAAAAAAATTGGACAATTATTTTCTTTAAGCATGGCCCTAGAAAACTCAACAACGGTCCTATTCCTTCTCTCTGCCACCCTATTTTTTTGAGATGTATATCTACAAGTTATTTCTCTCTTAATACCTGCACTCCAAAGATAATCATTGAGTTCTTGGGAGAAGTATTCTCCCCCTCCATTAGACCTTAACCTCTTTAACTTTTGACCTCGTACTCTTTTTGCAGATGCATGGAAATGCATGAAGGCTCCAAATAATTCTAATATTTCCTTGAAAACATAAAGAGTTATCCATCTTGTAACATCATCAATAAAAAAGAACATAATACCTAGAGCCATTGATTGGTACCTCATTTGTTGGTCCCCATACATCTCTATGAATGATCTCTAGTATTCCATCATGCTTGAATCCTTTCTTCAAAAATGATAATCTACATGCCTTTTCAATTTGATGTGCTTCACATTTGTAGACCATATATTGATTCTCCACATTAGGTAAACCTGAAACAGATTGATTTGCCGCCAGGCTTTGATTCCTCTTTCATTGAAATATCCTAACCTCTTATGCCAGAGGTCTAACTTTGTAATCACCTCCTGACCATGTGTGATCAAAGCTTGACCAATATTCCCTTGTAGTTTTAAGGTGAAGCGCCTACCTTCCTATTGGTGCAAAACAAGCCTACACACATTGGCTTGGACCCTTGGACTTTTGGAAGATTAGCATGGATAAAAGTTTATCAAGGCTTCATTCAAAGCAAGGCTCATATGAACATATGCTTATATGTTCTTACTACTTTACCCCTTGTAAAAGTCTAAGTGACTTATCATTTGTTTGTAATCACTTTAAGTCATCCACCTACCACTAGAGTCGTGGAAATATGAATGTTGAGATGGAGAGAATATCTCCCTACTTTTAGAGGAGAGATTCAAGGGAGCCTAAGTTTGAAATTCAAATTCAAATGAAGATCAATCTTCTATAAAGGATGTAGTGAAAAAGTCGCGGGTTACACTCTCACTCTAGCTCACTCCCCGAGGCAAAACTTTATTGTAACTCATTGTGTGTGAAGGTTACTCCATAGCCAACACCACAATACCTCATTTAGCTGTGCTTGGCAAGCTAATGAGATTGTATAAACACATATATCAATAGAAGTATACATTCATCATCTCTGTTTTGTCTGAGTCACCTACTCCAAGTCTGTCAACTTCATCAGGGCATTTCTCTGGATCTACTGAACCAAATCAAGTGTTCTATAGCTCATTGGAACCAGCTCAAAGTCTACTACAAGCATACAAAATTTCAAAGGATTTCATTCAGCCATTTGGGAGAAAATCGAATCGAGGTGCACACTGGTATTTGTATGCAGAGTTCCTGAAAAGTCGGGGGTGATTATAATTTTGCTAAACTTATTTCTCAGTGCATAGTTTATCAATTGAAGTGATTCCACTTGTGATTGATAGCTTACTAAGGTATATTGATACTCCCAAAAGGAATTGTTCCAATTTTAAGTGTGCTGGACACACTGAGTAAAAGTCTGAGCAGGTATCACTACAGGAATAGAAGGTTTTGCTTGATTTGTGAAGTACCAAGTTATCTGTTTTGATTTGGTCATTACCCAAATCATTTCCAAAGTACATATATGGTTTCTTTATGTCATTAGGAAGCTAAACTTGTGTACTAAGCATATCTGGAAAGAAAAGAGGGCAGGTGTGAAGCAGGTTTTGCAGCACCAACTGATTTCCTGAGTGCATCCATCCATCACTCTCAACAGTGGTATCAGAGTATAGAAGGTAATCATGGGTGATGGTTTCCCTTCTTTCATTGACAAATTGGACAGAAACAACTATCAAGCTTGGTCATTGAGAATGAAGACCTATCTACAAGGGAGAAGTCTATTTGGATACATATCAGGAGATGAGGAGTTGCCCTCATTCAAGACTAGAGGACTACCTACAAAAGATGAGCATGAAAGACTTAACCAATGGTGTGCAAAGGATGCTTTGGCAAGGTCTTATCTCTTAAACTCTATACCTGACTTTCTTTTACCTCATGTAAGGAACTGTAAGACTTCCCAAGAGACTTGGGAAACCTTGTCAAATTACTTTTCTTCCAACACAAGGGCTAGGAAGAATCAATTATGGATAGAGTTCACAACACTTAGGAAGCAGCCCAAGCAATCAGTCTCAGATTATGTGACAAAGATCAAAGATGTGGTAGACCAACTAGCAAGCATTGGAGAGGAAATTGAAGAGGAGCAAATAGTCAGGCAAGTGACAAATGGACTCAAGGCAGATAATAAGTGGGAAAGTTTCACCACTGCAATGGACCTCTACATGGACATGCATACCCCTGATCTTACAACACTCATGGGCCAACTATTTAGACATGAAGCAAAGTTCACCAAAGCTGGAGATCAATCAAAAGGTAATAACCCCTCTGCTCTCTTTACTGATAAGAAAGCTAAAGATAAAGGCAAGAAGAAACAGGATGAAGAAGGCTCTACCTCTCAAGCCAATTATGCAGGGAGAGGTAGGTCATCTAGAGGAAGAGGCAGAGGAGGTAAGTCAGGTAGGGGGAGACCCTACAACTCATCACCTTGCAACATCTGTGGGTTGTCCAATCATACCACAGATGAATGCTACAAGAACTACAAAAATCAGAGAGGAAGAGGCTACTCAAGAGGTGGATACTCTCAAGGAAGAGGCAGATTCAACCAACATCAAAGCTACAATGGGTACAACAACCAATACAACAACAATTACAACAACAACCACAATGGAAGCTACCAAGGTGGATTCAGAAATAGAAGGGACTACAACAACTACACAGAGGAGCAAGATGACTCCTTATTGATCATGAACATGACCTCCAAGATAGGTACAAATGATGATCATTTATTTTACATTGACTCAGGATGTTCTAACCATGTAGCTGGCAATGTGGCATTGCTTTCTGATTTGGAAGAGCCCAAGGGCAAACATCAGGTACAAACAGGTGATGACACTAAACACTCTGTTGTCAAAATTGGAAATGTGAAGACATGTGATGGTAATCAGAACCTACTAAGCAGGGTACTCTATGTACCAACAATAACAAAAAATTTAATGAGTGTTGGTCAGATTGTGGAGAAAGGTTTGCAGGTCAGATTCACACAACATGGAGCATATGTGGAGGACCCAAAACAAGGATTCAGAAGGATAGCCAAAGGGGAGAAATCAGGTAGATTATTTACATTTGAGCTAGAAGATACAAAAAACATTGCTTTGTATAATTACAAGGATCAGACACTCTCAGAGTTAGAGATATGGCATAAAAGATTAGGGCACATAGGTGAAAGAACTCTCAAGCAAATGAGCAGGGATCAATGTGTGCTTGGGATACCTAATGTATCCAAGCAACACATGATTTATAAATGTGGATCATGTCAATTTGGTAAGTCTCACAGATTACCCTACTCAAGGAAAGGTTTCATGCATGAAGACTACCTAGACTTGGTACACACAGATGTTTGGGGACCTAGCAAGGACCCTTCCATTTCTGGTTCAAGGTATTATGTGTCCTTCATTGATGACTATAGCAGGTGGACCATTTTATATTTCATGAAGCATAAAGATGAAGTGTTTAATTGTTTCAAGAGGTATCTTGCACTTGTTGAGAATCAAACAGGTAGAAGCTTGAAGAGGCTAAGGTCAGACGGTGGAGGAGAATACTTCTCCAATGAGTTTGAAGATTTCTTGCAGGAAAGAGGCATCAAAAGGGAGATCACTACAAGGTACTCACCTGAACAAAATGGGGTAGCAGAAAGAAGGAATAGACTTATAGTGGAAACAGCTAGGTCTATGCTCAATGAAAAAAAGTTGCCAAATTACCTATGGGCAGAGAGTGTGTCCACTGCCACTTACCTCATCAATAGGTTGCCATCCAAATCACTTGATGGCATGACTCCATATGAAGCTTGGCATGGTAAGAGACCCTCTCTAGATCATTGCAAAATCTTTGGATGTATAGCATATGTGCATATTCCCTCACAGGTAAGAGGAAAGCTAGACCCAAAGGCAGAGAAATGTATCTTCATTGGTTATGATTTGAACCAAAAGGGATACAGATTCTACAACCCCACAAACAAAGGGTTCAAGGTAAGCAGAGATGTCATATTTGATGAGAATGACTCATGGTATGAGAATGAATGCAGGAAAGTGAGTCTACCCTATGACATGGAGGAAGATTTTCCAAAGCTTACCAAGGAAGAGCCAACTCAGCAAGAAGATTCAAGCTCAGATGATGATACAATAAACCTTGAAGAGTTCAAGGCTTGGAAATCCAAAGGAAAGATGAAGATGAAGCAATTGGAGGACAAGGCAGAAACTTCTACTCAAGCTATGAGAAGATCTCAGAGAGAGAAGAAGAAACCTATTAGATTTGGGTATGATACATCACTTGTAACTAAACATTCTGTATATCTTGCAAAAGACTTGTTGAATGAAGAACCAGGTACCTATGAAGAAGCAATTACAAAGCCAGAATGGAGAGAAGCCATGGATGAGGAGATAGAAGCTCTCAAAGAGAGTGATACTTGGGACTTGGTACCCAAGAAAGACACTATGAAGGTAATAGGATCCAGATGGATCTACAAATTGAAGAAGAATTCAGATGGAACAATTAACAGGTACAAAGCTAGGTTGGTAGCCAAGGGTTTTGCACAAACCCTAGGCATTGATTATGAGGAGACATTTTCTCCTGTGGCCAAGATGCCAACTATCAGAGTCTTGGTGAGTGTAGCTGCATCCAAGAATTGGAACATGTACCAATTGGATGTGAAGAATGCATTCCTAAATGGATGGATATCTGAAGAAGTCTACATGTCACAACCACCTGGCTATGAAGATCCAAGAAAGGTACATTATGTTTGTAAATTGAAGAAGGCTCTGTCTGGTTTGAAGCAGGCACCTAGAGCATGGAACTACAGATTGACCACCTACCTCCAAGACCAAGGATTTGTAATGAGCAAGGCAGATACTTCTCTATTCATAAAGAGAAGTAGTACAGAGGTAATCTACTTATGTGTCTATGTAGATGACATCATCATTACAGGTAATGATGTCAATGGGATTAGACACATCAAAGGACAGATGATGAAAGAATTCAAGATAAGTGATCTTGGATTACTAAAATATTTCCTAGGTCTTGAATTGATCTATACAAATTCAGGTATCTACATTACTCAAAAGAAGTATGTACAGGATATGGTCAAGAAGTTTGGTTTGCAGGATGCTAAGGTATCTACTACTCCAATGGAGGTTAACCAAAAGCTAAGTGCTCATGAAGGAGAAGAAATCAAAGACATTACAGGATACCAAAGTATGGTGGGTAGCTTGAACTATGCTACCTTGACAAGAATTGACATAGCATATGGAGTAAGTGTGCTTAGTCAATTCATGCACAAACCTAGAGTACCTCATCTAGAGGCAGCTAAGAAGATCTTGAAGTACCTCAAAGGAACTCAAAGTCATGGTTTGTATTTTCCTTATACATCAGATATTGACATAAAGGTTTACTCAGATGCAGATTGGGCAGGATGCAAGGATGATAGGAGGAGCACCTCAGGCTATATTTGTTTTGCAGGGGATAAGCCTATCTCTTGGTCAGCTAAGAAGCAACCTACAGTGGCATTGTCATCCACTGAAGCAGAGTATAGAGGACTTGCAAATGCTACTCAAGAAGCTATTTGGTTGAAGCTTCTATATACAGAGTTAGGTCTATTCACAAGACCACCAATCATATTTGGAGACAACACTAGCTCTCTTCATCTTGCAGCAAACCCAATTTATCATGCCAGAACAAAGCACATAGAGGTTCATTACCACTATGTGAGAGAGAAATTGCTAAGTAAAGATATACAATTGACTTATGTTTCTACTAATATGCAATGTGCAGATTTACTTACAAAGGCATTGGATGGAAACAAGCTATGCAGATTCAAGTCTATGATTGGACTACAGGAAGTAATTGAAGAATGAAGAAGAAGACTTAAGCCAAAGTGTTTGGCTTGAGGGGGAGCTGTTGGTGCAAAACAAGCCTACACACATTGGCTTGGACCCTTGGACTTTTGGAAGATTAGCATGGATAAAAGTTTATCAAGGCTTCATTCAAAGCAAGGCTCATATGAACATATGCTTATATGTTCTTACTACTTTACCCCTTGTAAAAGTCTAAGTGACTTATCATTTGTTTGTAATCACTTTAAGTCATCCACCTACCACTAGAGTCGTGGAAATATGAATGTTGAGATGGAGAGAATATCTCCCTACTTTTAGAGGAGAGATTCAAGGGAGCCTAAGTTTGAAATTCAAATTCAAATGAAGATCAATCTTCTATAAAGGATGTAGTGAAAAAGTCGCGGGTTACACTCTCACTCTAGCTCACTCCCCGAGGCAAAACTTTATTGTAACTCATTGTGTGTGAAGGTTACTCCATAGCCAACACCACAATACCTCATTTAGCTGTGCTTGGCAAGCTAATGAGATTGTATAAACACATATATCAATAGAAGTATACATTCATCATCTCTGTTTTGTCTGAGTCACCTACTCCAAGTCTGTCAACTTCATCAGGGCATTTCTCTGGATCTACTGAACCAAATCAAGTGTTCTATAGCTCATTGGAACCAGCTCAAAGTCTACTACAAGAATACAAAATTTCAAAGGAGTTCATTCAGCCATTTGGGAGAAAATCGAATCGAGGTGCACACTGGTATTTGTCTGCAGAGTTCCTGAAAAGTCGGGGGTGATTATAATTTTGCTAAACTTATTTCTCAGTGCATAGTTTATCAATTGAAGTGATTCCACTTGTGATTGATAGCTTAATAAGGTATATTGATACTCCCAAAAGGAATTGTTCCAATTTTAAGTGTGCTGGACACACTGAGTAAAAGTCTGAGCAGGTATCACTACAGGAATAGAAGGTTTTGCTTGATTTGTGAAGTACCAAGTTATCTGTTTTGATTTGGTCATTACCCAAATCATTTCCAAAGTACATATATGGTTTCTTTATGTCATTAGGAAGCTAAACTTGTGTACTAAGCATATCTGGAAAGAAAAGAGGGCAGGTGTGAAGCAGGTTTTGCAGCACCAACTGATTTCCTGAGTGCATCCATCCATCACTCTCAACACTTCCTTCTTACCATAGAAAATTTGATTGTATCCTTTGTTTGGATCTTCCACAAAAACTCCATTTAGAAACCTAACTTGAAAAGAGTTTTCAATTATTTGTCTCACACTAATCAAGTTCTTAGGTATCTCAAAACAAACTCAATATTGGTAAGCAAATCTACTCCACTCTCTCACTTCACTTTTCCAATTGAATGCACATTGTGCCTTGTGTTATCACGTGTTTGAATTGTACGACTAGGAATGCCTTCTTCTAATTCTGACATTAACTCTATGTTTCGTGGTAAATGATTGGAATAACCAGATTCAATGTAAAATAGGTTGAGGACTTCTTTCTTTGATGTGTTAATGGAGTTCATAATTAATGTTGTATGGTTCTCATTCTGTGTATCATTGGCATAATTCTAGTAGTTGGTGTTGTAGGATTGGTTCTGTCCCCAATTCCTTCCTCCACCTCTACCATATCCACCTTTTTGACTTCGTATTCCTCTTTGAAAATGATTTTGATACCAACCACCTCTGCCTTTAGCATTGTTATTCTGATTTTGATTTGAACTTTGTTGATAATCCCAACAATCATATGCAGAATGATTGCTCAAGCCTTATATCCAACATGTCTTCTTGTTATTAATCTAAATACCTCTTCCTCTTCCATTTCCTCTACCTTTAC